>VMDO01012600.1:0-61590 GCA_007922755.1 Pedetes capensis | reverse complement strand
TGTATTTATATGGCTTCTGTAATTTCTTTTATTTTTGGTTTCTAGTTGTATTCCATTATGATCTGGTAAACTATAAAAAATTGTTCCATGTTTTTGTCATAAGACTTGCTTTATTGCCTAAAACATGGTCAATCTTGGACAAAGTTCCTTGGGGGTGCTGAGAAGAATTTGTATTCCACAGCTATGGGATGGAATATTCTATAGATATGTTACGTCCATCTGATCTATGGTGTATTTGCATATTCAAGTGTATTTATTGATTTTTTTTCCTGTATTGATGAAGGTGGGCACCCATTATATCCAGTGGTGCTTATTTTTCTTAAATAGGGGGCACCAACATTCAGTGCATATATATTTATAATTATTATATCTTCTTGATGGATTATTCCCGTTATTAACATGTAGTGACCCTCTTTATCACTTCTGACTAATTTTGACTTGAGGTCGACTTTGTCTGGTATAAGTATAGCTACTCCTACTTTTATTGTTTGCATTTTTTGTTGTTAGTGGTTGCTTTGGGGTTGTCGTTTTGAGGATAGTTTTTTGGTTTGGGTTTTTTTTTTTTTCCAATTCCACTTTCTTAGTATATTGTTTCCCATACTTTTACTTTCAATCTGTTATTTTGCCAGGGAAATGTGTTTCTTGCAGGCAGAAAACAGTTGGACCTTGTTGTTGTTGTTGTTGTTGTTGTTTTTAATCAGTCTGTACTTTTTAATCAGAGAGTTAAGATCGTATGTATTTAGAGTAATTATTGAGAAGTATTGCTGCTTCCTGTAATATTGTTGATGGTTTTCCTGGTTGGTTTGAGTATTGTTTGTTTTTGTTCTCTTTTATTAAAATTAGGGATTTACTGCCTTACTGATTTGAATAATATTATTGACTACCCTAAATCTCATTTGTTCATCTTTTCCTCTCATAAATTTTATTCTTACCTGAGGTCTTGTGTTTGTGACTATCTTTCTTCCTCAAATGTGTGTGGGGTTCCTTTAAGTCCCATCTACCATGCTGGTTTAGCTGAATTGCTACAGTTCATGCTTATCTTAGAATGTCCTTATTTTTCCATTGATTTTAAGAGATAACTGCCATATATACTAACTTTGGTTGGAAGTTATTTACTCTCAGTGTTTGAAATATATCATTCCATGCTTTCCTGGACTTTAGGATTTTTAATGAGAGGTATGATGTTATTCTGATGAGTTTACCTTTGTAAATGAGTTGACATTTTTCTCCTGAGGCTTTTAATATTGTTCTTTGCTTTGTAGTCTTAATGTTTTAATTATAATGTGATACTGAGAGATAGTATTCTGGTTTTGTTTATTTGGGGTTTTAAATGTCTCTTGTGATTGTATATTAGTTATTTTTGTGTTGCTGTGACAAACTATCTAACAGTAATGACTTCAAGGAGGAAATATGTGTTTTGGATCATGGTTTCAGAGGGTTAATCCATGGTATTTGGGAAGGCAATGGCAGAGCAGGTGGTGGGATCCTGTGGCAAAGGAGAGATGCTCACAGCATGACAGACCAAAACAGAGATCTTACACGAACCAGAGCATGAGTAGAATCTTCAAAGACCTGTCTCCAGTGACCTACTTCTGTCAGGTAAGCCCTGCTTCCTAAAGTTTCCATATACTCCCAAAACAGCAATACCAGTTGGGGACTAACCAATAAAACACATGATCCCATGGGAAATATTTTATATTAAAACCATAACAGATATATTTCCTTAGATTTGACAATTTTTCTGCTGTAACTTAGTTGAATACATTTTCTATGATCTTAGTTCTTATCTCAGCTCCTTCTTTTACTTCATGAATTCTTAGAGTTGGTCTTTTGATCATGTTTCAGAGTTCTTGAAGTTGTGTTCATGCTCACTTATATTTTTAACCACTTTATTGATGGCTGAATGTAGTATTTCCTTGCCTTTGTCTTCAATACCTGATATTCTTTCTTCTTCTTAATTTAGTCTATTGGTGATGCTTTCCACCATGTTTTTATTTGGTTTTTGAGTTTTTCATTTACACCATTTCTGTTTGTTTGTTTTTCAATATCTCAATTTTCTTGCTAAATTATTGCACACATTGCAGAAATTCTCATCTATGCTATTATTTTTTTTTATCTAGATCCTGGATTGACTCCCTTACTTCATTCACCTACTTATTTAAATTCTTTGTGATCATTGATCATTTTTAAAACCAGATATTTGAATTTGTTGTCTGGCATTTCAACCATTTCTGTATCATTGGATTCATCACTGAGGTATTATAATCTTTTAGAGGAATTGTGTTGCCTTGCTTTTTCATGATCCTTGTGTTTCTGTTTTGCAATTTGTACATCTATTGGAGTAGATATCTCCTCTGGTTTTATTTGGGGATCTTCTTACTGAGAAATCTTCCCTTGATGGCACAATCTCCAGTACCACCCAGAATGAAGAAACAAACTGTTGTAACAACAACAATACCAAAGCAAAGCAGGTATAGAAATACAAGTAAAATCAATGAAAGGCTGAGGATATAGTTCAGTGGCAGGGGGCTTGTCTAGCATGCTCAAGGCCTGGCTCAATCCCCACCACCAAAACTAAAGGTAATGAAAGCCAACTACTGTACCACCAATAATCATAAAAACGAAAAATAGCCAAAATAATGTATTATAAGCTATGAAGTTGAAAATTGACTCATGTAAAAGTAGAAATAGGAATTAATAAATGAATGAAATAAAACAAGAGTGTCATCTAAAGATAAAAGGAAGACATAAGGTTAAATGAAAGAAAGGGAAAAGAAAAATAGGAAAGGAGAGGAATCCTGGGAATAGAGAGAGAGAGAAGAGTAAGATAAAAAAAATCTGATTGCACAGTAAAGAAAAAATATAAACAAAATTAGATAAACATAAAATAAAGACTAAAAGTAAAAACATAAACACTTTTTAAACATAAAATAGAAGCAATACCAAAAAGATATTTTTAAAAAGGAAAGGAAAATGGAAAATGTTTTTAAAATATGACATGATATCCGACTGGCTTCTTTCTGGGTCCTCTACTACTGGCATCTACTAGTGGAGGTGGTGGTCGTTTAAAGTTGGAATCTCTTGTCTTTCTTACCATTCAGGTTGATATTGTGCCCAGACTGGTCAAGAATTGGTTGTTCTTTGGGTCTGCATTCACTTCAGAGGATTCCTTTCTTTGTATATGGGAGGTGCTGAACACGCTAAGCTTTACAGCCTGTGCACCAGGCAGGTTATCAATTGCTCCAGAGACTCCCTGGTTTGTCCATCCTGAGGTGGCTAATGTCCAAGCCAAAAGATTTCCCCTGAGTGCTTCAGAATGTGGAGGAAGCGAACAGTGCTGAGATCTCTGAAGGGGAGCTGGTCTCAGTGTTTCCCGACCCTTCACAATAGTAAACACCCTGGGCAGGGGAAGAGACTGTGAAAATCAAGTGCTCTACTGCACCTGAAGTTTACAGTTCTCAGTGTCACTGGCAACAAACCACATTGTAGCAGGGAAGCTTCAGAACCCAAGCACCCTGGTGGCCACAGGCTTGGGGCCATCAGTCTCTGCAGTTATTTTCAAGTGATGGAGTTTGCTTCTTGCCACAGGGGCTGGGACCACTCACCACCAGGTCCTTCACATGCCAAGCTTCCTGCTGCCCAAACACCTCAGCATGTCCATGTTTGACCCTCCACCGCTCCCCAACTGCCTTGACCACCCCACCACCAATCTCCCACCCAGGGAGGGTGTCCTTAGGCTTTTTGCCTTGGTCATTGTTCCTTATTTTCAGGTCTCCAGAGTAACTCACTCTCAAACAATAGGTGTCCTCTCAAGACAGTCCCTGGCTACAGTATTCAAAGATATGTTGTTGTTGTTGTTGTTAGGTGCCGTGGAGTCGAGTCTGACTCATAGGGACCCTATGTACAGCAGAACAAAACACTTCCCAATTCTGTGCCAGGCACATGCTCTTATTTATGTTTAAGCCCATTGTTGCAGACACTGTCAATCATCTGGTGGAGGGTTTTCCTCTTTTGCCTTGACCTGCCACTCTCCCAAACATGATGTCTTTCTCTAGGGATTAATCTCTCCTGACTACATGTCTGAAATATGTAAGAAGCAGTCTGGCCATTCTTGCTTCCAAGGAGCACTCTGGTTGCACTTCTTCTAGGACAGATCTGTTGGTTCTTGGATTTCTTCTTCGGAGTTGGTCTGTCACAGAAGAGGAATCACAATCACGCCAAATCTCCCCACTAGTTTTAAAGTTTGTGAGAACAACTGTAGGCTTGTCTTTTGGCTAGGACTTCTAGTCTGTTTTCTCCAGGGCCATCTGCCTTACCTTGTGGATATGGTCTTGGCTGCTGATCCCTCACTAGGGAGGTGGGGCTGGAGCCATGGGCTATTTCTTTTTTTTCTTTCTTTCTACTGCATAGCTTTTTTTTCTCTGTGCTTTTCAGCTGCCCTAATGTCTCCTCCATGATTCCTGATGTTCTTTCTCTTTCTTTCTTCAGAATAAAATCTGTCTTCTGTTACCCTGACTTTTCTCATTTACAGAGTCACACAGAAGCAGCTTCTAATCCATCCCTAGAAATCTGTGTACGTTTTTATTTCCTTCAAGACTTCTCTTTGAGGCTGAATTAGTTGGGAGACTATAACTTATTTTGAAGTTATTGGAGAGTTTCCTTTTATCTTTCTGCTATTGATTTCTAGCAAGAGGAATGATTCCATATGGTCAGAGAACAATACTCTCGATTATTTAAGTGTTTTTTAAGTTGAGACTGTTTCATGAATCCGGATTCAGTGTTGATTTTCGGGCATCTTTTCTGAGTACATTAGTGAAAGTGCCTATCCTGCTCTCTGAGGGCAGGAGAGTCTCTTTGTGTCAATTCCAGCCTTCGGGTTGATGTTTACCTGTTTTGTGTCTTTGCTGGTTTTGTGTCTAGTAGTTCCTCCGTCTTTGAGTGGGATATTGAATTTCCCAAATTTAATTGTGAATCTGACATTTTCTCCTTTCAGTATTTCCATATTTTGCTTCATTTATTTTATAACTTTTTTGGTCTGTCAAATACACACTTAAGATGACTCTGTCCTCTTCATTGATGAACACTTTCATCATTGTGTACTCACTCCATATCAAGTTATTTTCTTTGATCTGAACTCTTTTATTGGATATTAATATAGTCATCTATGCATTTTAAATTAATATTTTCATAGCACATTTTCCGTCTATTTACTTCCAATCTTACCATATAACTGTATCTTAAGGGTTTTTTTTTTTTCCCCTGCACTTAGGGGTTAAACCCAAGGCCTGGCATATAACTTTGCAAGTGCTCTACCACTGGGAGGCACACCCTGCCCATTTTTTATTTTTTTATCTTTAGACAGGTTCTCACTAAGATACACAGGCTGCCTCTGGCCTCAAACCTGTGATCCTCCTGCCTCTGCCTCAAGAGTCTCTGGGATTACAGGTGTAATCCCACCACGCCCAGCATTTTCAGTGATTTCTTGAATATAGCATAGAGTAGAATCATGTTTTGTTTTATCCATTCTTCTAACCTTAATTTTTAATTGATATATTTAGACCATATAAGTTATTGGTAATTATTAATATATGAGAGTGCTATTATTTCACAGTATTTGTATTTCCTCTATTTCTTTTTAAAATGTGTTCTCTTTTCTTACCTTCCTTCTTTAGAGTTATTTGAACTTTGGCTCTCTTTAGGATTTCATATTAATTTGTTGTTTTTGAATCTATTGCTTTATATAATCTTCTTAGTTGTTCTGGATATTAAAATATACATTATACATTTTTTCATAGCCTACTAATATTGGTGTTGCATCATTTCAAATGAAGTACATAAAGTGTAAGTCAATTTAGCTTTCTTTATACTATCTTTTTTTTTTTTTTTTTTTGGCAGTAGTTGGAAGTTGAACCCAGGACCTCACACATACTCTGCAAGTGCACTACCACCGAGCTACACCCCAGCCAATTTTTTTATTTTTTATTTTGAGTCAGTGTCTTGCTAAATTAGGTAAGGTGACTGTGACCTTGAACTTGTGATCCTCCTTCCTCTGCCTTGCGAGTTGCTGGGATTATAGGCATGTATCACTGTGCCTAGCATTCAAATATACCAAATCACCTGTTAGGATAATTTTGCTTCAACTATAAAATATCATTTAAGAAACTCATATGAAGGAAAATCATTTAAAATACTTTCCGTTACTAGTAAACGAACACAATTCGAAAGCTCTGAAGATATAGAGAAGTGGGTGGGAGCAGATGCAGTTCGAATAGGATTTTAGTTTATATTCCCTATGGTTCTCTCTTGCTTCCCACTTCTCTGTAGTGTTTTTATTCTCTTTGTTTCACATTTGTTTGATGCCCACAGTAAGAGAAAATCAACTTCTTGATAATTGCTCTTAAAATTTAGCAGAGCAACTCCCCAAATGTACCTTGATGTTACTGGGTGCCGTTGAGTTAGGTCCAACTCATAGTGACCCTGTGTAAAACAAAATGAAACATTCCCCGACACTGTGCCATGCACATGACCTTTTCATGTCTGAGCCCATTGTTGCAGCCACTGTGCTTCTTCTCATTTTGAGTTGTGTCACATCAGCAAAAAGAGGTCCCAGAGGCTTTACTCTATTCCCATCATTAAGGTCAACTCTACTTTGAGGAGGCAACTCCTCGCCAGTTGTTTCTTGAACACATTCTAGCCTGTAGGGGCTCATTTTCTGGCACTATATTTAACAGCGCTTCTCTGCTAATCATAAGATTCTTAATGGATAATTCTTTCAGGAGTGAGCTGCTGGGTCCTTCTCCCTAGTCTGTCTTAGTCTAGAAGCTCAGCTGAAACCTGTCTTCCATGGGCGGCTTTACTGGCATCTGAAATACTGGTGGCACAGCTATTAGCATCACAGCAACACACAAGCCCCCATAGCATGACAAGCTGACAGACCCACAGGGAATGGCTCTGACTTCCACCAATGAGTCCTGTTGGCTTCCACCTGGCAAAGGCTCCTGATCTAATCAATCCTTCTGACTAAGAAACGTTGGACAATTTGCACTGCCTTAGAAATCATTGTGGAGAAGAAGAAAGAGGTAATCTTGTTCAGGTAAGATCATCAGTGTCCTCCTACAATAGGAGAAAAGATTGGTCTCTTCTAAGAACGTGCTGCTCACAAGGAGAGGACAGACGGAGGCATTCTGTGACCATAAACACAATATCCACTCTACTTCCCAAGCACAAAGTCTAGACAAAAGGAAAGGGCACTTCCCAAGCACTCATTGATTGAACTCTCTGAAACTGGGTGACAAAATTAAAACATTCTCTTATTAATCTGATTATTCCAGATATTTTTGCCACGTTGATGGAGGGCTGTCTAACACATGTGGACCTCAACAATCCCTAACAGGAAATATTTGAGAGAAATTGTTCACTGTACACTTTCCTTTTTATTTTACCCTAAGCAACACAATTATTTACATAGAACTTATGCTGTATCAGTTATTACAAGTAACCTAGAGATGATATCAATTCTGTGAGAGGATGGGCATAGGCTATATGCAAATACTATGCTATTTTATGTAGGGGAATTTAGCATCCTCTGCTTTTCAATTATGGTGCCGGAGATGAGTATTGAATATACCGTGGACTTCCAAAGAACCAAGAAGTACAACCAGAGTGCTCCTTGGAAGCAAGGATGGCTAGACTGCATCCTACATATTTTGGACATGTAGTCAGGAGAGACCAGTCCCTGGAGAAAGACATCATGTTTGGGAGAATGGCAGGTCAGCGGAAAAAAAAAAAGAAAAGAAAAGAAAAAAGGAAAACCCTCCACCAGATGGATTGACACAGTGTCTGTAACAATGGGCTTAAACATAAATAAGATCATTTCCCTGGCACAAAATTGGGAAGTATTTCGATCTGTTGTACATAGGGTCACTATTAATTGGACTCGACTCCACGGCAGTAACAACAACAACAAGAGATTTTGGTATTCTAGGGGGGTCCTAGAATCCACAATGTCCTCCCCTGGCATATTTGAAATGGTTGTTTTTCCCTATCCTCTGCTGGAATCATGAGGGGGTTTTCTCTGTAGTTCCTGTGAGACTCTGGCCAGCACCCTGGAGTAAAACTCACAAAAGCACCAGTGCCCCAAGGCAGGGTCCCCATGGGGTTCTAACCCTCAGATTTCCCCCCACTGGTCTCCGGTAGTACACCAAGGATAGCCTGGGTTTCACTGCAGAGTCTGCTCCTGGGGGGGATTCTGCCCCAGTGTGATGTGATTCTCTGTGCCATCTGCAGCCCAGGGATTTCTCCGGTGACTTCATTTCTCTTGTAGCTCCAAGAAGAGTTGTTGATATATAATTTTGTTCAGGTTTTTCCTTGTCATTAGGACAGAGGGGCAACTTCCAAACTCCTTATACATAGGACCTACCCAAGTGATTTTTGACATGCATTAGCCTTTTTACATATTCAGTCATATTCAGTAACTTCTCTGCAGTATTGTCCCCGGCAGTACAGCAGAGAGATTCAGCTCTATGCTGCAGCCTAGCCTGAGGACTTCCTCTAGAGTCCAGTCAGGAACTCTGCTCAGATTAAGCCTGGTCCTTGGCTTCATCACAGAAAAAAATTCAGGACTGGTCAGAGAGTGAAACAAAGTTGTAGAGTTTATTAAGTACACATATTAGAATAAGCGCAGGTGCACAGAGAGAAAGTGAGATACACACCGAAGATGCAGACATGGGCTTCTCAAGAGGGGAAGAGACCTCTGATGTCCTTGCAATGCACATATATGAGCTGGGTGGCTTTCCATGGTGGGTTTAGGGAGGTGTCGCTAAAGTGAGTTTACAGAAAGGTGTCACAAGGGAGTTGTGTGGGCATATGCTGGCTGAAAACATGGTCCCTGATCCCACTGTGAGATTAGATTAAACTCAAAGAGTCATATATGTTGACCCGTAGCATAGCTCATTGCTATTGGGACATTTCTATTGTTTAAAATATAAAAAATAATGTCTGTGCAGGCGGTCCTCACAGCAGCTTGCTCAATAATTGTGTCAAAAGTCCTTGATTTTCAGCTGATAGGACTCAAACCAGATGCTGAGGTGAAAGTTCTTTCCCTATCCATATTCCCCCAATTTTCCCAGTCGTTCTATCCTGCCTCAGTATCATCAACACTAACAACAAAAACACACTCTTTACATGATTCAGGAAATAAGTATTTAATACACTTCCCCGATTCAGGCAACTTGAGCTGCTCTTACAGGTAAAACCCATCTTCAAGAACTCATATGGTAAATTGTAAATTGGATGTTTTATACGTCAAATGTTTTTTTAGACAGGATATTGTTACATAAGCATGCTGCTCCCGGCCTCTGTTTTCAACTTTTTAATTTAGTCAGTTTTTAACTCAGTCAACATGTATTTGTGAAGTGCCTCCTGAGGAAATGTGTGATGTGCCAGGCTGAGAGCGAAAGGACTTGTTTAGGATCATAAAGACGCGAATGTGAAATGGGCCCAAGATCCCATATGTCCACTTCAACTGAATAACTGAACAGAATAAAAGAAAAATATGTTTCTGCTAGATGGACTTCAACCAATACTTAGATGTTATAATATCTAGTTACTCATTATACAACTTCTACCATAAAAGGTAAAAATAGAGGGATATCCATTGGTAAGTGTCCAAAATATCTCTTCTCCTTTCCCTTCTACTTTTTATTAAAGTGGTTTTAATGGCAAAAGATGAAATTTTATTGTAACTAATAAAATAAAATTATATCATTTCTGGCATTCATAGGACACATTTTATATTAGCAGCCAAATAAACATAAAGCATGCCAGAGTGCTAAGCTCTGTAATGAAATTGAACGTAGAAAGGGAAAGTAAAGGCCACCTCCAAAGGAAAAGGAGAAAGGAAAAAATATCAGGATGTGCCAACAAGCAGAAATGGCTTTAAAAAGAACTCAGCCACTGATATAAGCTGAAAACCAGCCAAAGGTCTCCTGGAATAAAGATTAATAGGGTTTTCAAAATTAAATTTTGACTTAATTTAATGATTCTAATGCTGTCGTTATAGTAAATTTTAAGATTTAGTATCTGAATAAATATTATCAATATTTTTAGCAAAGTCTTTTGAAAGAATTGGCTACATAATGTCTGTTTTTATGCTACACAAATATCTCTATTATTAAAATCTAAATAATATACTCCTCATTCTCCTACATCCCATTCTTTTAAAACCTTCTCACCCAAAGCTATTGGATTACATTCCTTTCTCCCTCCTAAGATTCCTCGCCGTCTTACATCATTTCCCTCACTGACCTTTTTTCTTATTTTTCCATCATATAAATCATTTACTTCCTATACTATAGTCTGCTTTGCATTATTATAATGAGATACATGGGTAACTTTATGAAGAGAATTTTATTTTGCTGCAGTTCTAGAGGTTCAAGGATCCAGATCTGGCAATGACCTTCTCTCAGGCAGAGTCCCCAGGTAGCACAGGGCATTGCACGGCAAGTGACAAGGAACATGTATGCATGGCCTCTGTTCCCTCTCTTCTTATAAAGTATTCAGTCATGGGCACTCTATCCCCAATGATAATATCTAATCCTGATCACTTCCCAAAGGCCCCACCTCTAAACACTATGTTGTTGTTAGGTGCCATTGAGTTGGGTCCGATTCATAGCAACGCTAGCGACCCCGTGTACAACAGAACGAAACATTCCCTGACACTGTGTCATGCCCACCACTATGTCAGTGCTTCTGTGCTATCCTTAGGGCTTCTAATGTTTGATTTCTTTTTTGGAGTGGACTGCCAGGTCCTTCTCCCATTTTTGCGGTGCTGGGGATAGAACCCAGGGCCTCACAGAGTGCAGAGCAGGGCTCTACCAACTGAGCTATACCCCAGCCTAAAAATGTTCTGGAATCTGCTTATTTGTTCTCTGTGCAACTTCCAGGACCCAACCCAAAACATGGTGGCAGTAACACTGAAAACAGCAGTCTCAACAGCAGCATGTTTACCACGTTCCAGGCACTCTAATAAACATTCTAAAGTTCTCTTGCGTCACACTGAGAACAATCACACTCTCTCCTGAGGCTGGGCACTCATCAGGAGCTACAGCCCTGGTCAGCCACAAGGGAAAACAACCGATACTTTACTGTGAGTTGTGCTGTTAAGCTAAGATGCCTGCTATGTTAGTTGTATTAAACGCATTTATAACTTCTAACTTTCAATATCTTCAATTTATCAGGACTTAACTCCACTGTTAAGTAAAGGAGTATCTGAGTTAAGCTACCTCTCACCCCATTTCTACCTGACAACATCTTAACCATGTTAAATCATTCCAATGCCATAATTTCTGTGAAGTCTTCCTTGATTTCATGTACACATTTGGCTCTTACTGATGGCTTTTCTGGAACATTAGCACTTGAGAGCTCATATTATAGCTTTTTATATGCCATTTTCAGTTTATTTTTTTCTCCAGACATCCCCAATAACCTAAACTCTTCTGAAAGTATTGATTCGGTCTAGTTACCTGTTTTCTTTCCTTTTCCCCACAATACTTAGTATACTATTTTGCATAATAATTGCTGAAAATTATTTTAATTGAAGCAAACTCTCCAACTTCCTTGTCAAGGATATTAATCATGACAAAGGCTTAGTTACTATAATAAGAGATGTCAAAACAGTAAGACTTAAAGGACAAACATTTCTTTCCTATGTAAGAATTTGTGGTGAGTCCTATATATTACTGAACAGCTGCTGTCTTTGTCTCACAGAGGCTTTTAGAGACATTGGCTGACAATTACTCTTCTGTCTGGAACATGAATCTTCAAAGTCCCTCTGGTTGCTCCAGCCAGCATGCAGTTCACAGGAAAGATTTTTAGGACCCTGCTGTCACAGCATGTGCTCCACCCACGCACATGCTGCTATTGGCTTTGAAATCTCCCATGGCCGCATCCCCATGTCCATCTATAAAGTTGTTGAGAAATACAATCTCCGTGTGGTTCATACCCTTGACTACAAGCTATAGCTCTGCAGAGAGGATGGAAAAGATAAGTTTTACTGGACAACTAGTGGCTTCTGCCACTTGGCCGAGCACACTCTCCCTTCACAGGCCTGATCCCACTCATGCTTTACTAAAACAAGACAATTCACATCCAATCACTAACTCCATGACATGTGTGATGTGCGGTCCTTCCCAGCAGTGTGGAAGGTAGTTCCCTATATGAACATATTTTGAAAATTAAAGGCAAATTGTCTACTTCCCTTCAATCTTTCCCATTACTCACATAGATACCTCCAGTGGCAGAGCAGACCACGTCATTCATGAGGGCACTACCAAGAAGAACAGGAGATGAGGGGAGACACGGAGGGCATCACTTCATAGTAGCTATTACGTCCTGCTGGTCAGAAGGTGGACATATTTCTTGTCTCCACAATGGTATCTTTTCAGGCTTAGCCTCTCTGAACTCTCCTTGTGTTGAACACTGGAGAAACCCCTCTTGTCTGCTGTGTCCCAGGGACTCTGACTCAGCCCGTGGGGGAGTCTCCATTGAGCTTTCTATCATGCCTCAGGTGCAGCAAACATTGGAGACTTTTCATTCTTTGAAGAAGGTGTACACTTAACAAGGTATTCCTGCATGTGGTGGGTTGAAAGGGGCCCTGAAGCATGCCCATACCCTAACCCCTGCAGTCTGTGACTGGGGCTTTATTCAGAGAAAGAGTTTGCTTGTATAATTAAAGATTCAAGATGAGATCATCCTGGAAGATCTGGGTGAGCCCTAAACCCAATGATAAGGACACTTTCCAGAGATAGAATAGAAAAAGACCCAAGCACACAGACAGGAAAAGAGGATACAACGTTAGAGGCAGAAATCAGAGTTATCGAGTCAAAAGGCAAGGAATATCCAGAGCTACTACAAGTCAGAAAGACACAAGCATTCTTTTCCAGAACCTTCACAGGGAGCATAGCCCTGCCAACACCTTGATTTTGGACTCTGGTCCTTTGAAACTTCCACAGAATGAATTTCTCTTGTTTAAGCTACTCAGTCTGTGCTAAGGTAAAGGCAACTAACAGACTGGGCATGTTTGAGAGCCTAAAGGTCAGTTTAAGAGTTGAACAAGGACAGAGATTTTTGCCCCTGGTTGATAATCTCCCATGTAGTCCTGCGCAGAAAGGCTTTCAGACTCTACTGTTGTTCCTCTCACAGTGGCACCAGCTACATCCCTTGCCCATCCTCCAAGGCTGGCGCCCTGGAGAAGACCCAGCCTTCCCTGGCACACATGCCACATCCCTCCCCACAGACTCTGAGTTCCCTCCCATTCCTTGGCTGGGATGAGAAGCCACATCAGAGCATGGTGTACGCTTTCAGTGTGGCACTGGGCGCCTGGGGGCCACAACCTGTAATTAGCCCAACACCAGACATTCCCTGCTAATGGGAGCAGGGCGTGGGGGCAAGCCAGGCAGGGGAACTCCAGTCCTCTGCCCTTTCTGTGGCCCACTCTTAAGTATGTCGCCACCCTGTGGAGTCTGCGCATCTCCCTGGCGCAGTAGGCATGAAGCAGTAGGCATCTTCATTTTTTCCTTGCTTCACTTTTCTTTTGCATCACATTTACAACCCTGGGCTTGCACCTTCCAGAGAAAGCCTCATTTTAATCTTGGCCTCAGACTCCAAGTTCTAGAGGAAGGCACCTGTGTGGTAGGCATTTAACGTATTGCCTCCAATCAAAGTCGAAGTTCTCTTCTGGAATTGGTTCTTATGACTGCTTAATTTCTTTACTTCCTTGCTTAACTCAAGCATTTCTTTCAGTTTAATTATGTTTGGCTTAAGTTATTTGACTATGTTTGGTCTAGGGAGATAGGTAAGGATTTCTTCAGCTCTTGCTGCAAAGGTTTCAAAAGTGGGTACCTTTTCCAATTGTCTAAGTACCTAATTTCTTTTAGTACTGGGAGTTGAACCCAGGACATTGTTCATGCTAAGTGAGTGTTCTACAATAAAGATGCAATACCAGACTCACCTTTTCTTTACTTTTCACTTTGGCACAGAGTCTTGCTAAGTGGTACAAACTGCTTCTGGCCTTGAACTCTCAATCCTCCTGCCTCAGTCTCCCAAGTAGCTGAGATTACAGGTGTCCACCAAGCACCCAGCTCAGTACCTTATCTCTGATCTTTCCTATTTTCTTGCTATTTTGGCTTGCAATTTGTCTAATTCTTGTCTGATCATCTTAGATTCCTCTATTTCCCTTGAGGGACCAATAATCTGTTCTACTCAGAGCATACTTTTTTCTTTTTAGATTTTAAATACGAACATAGATAAAGACATGATAGATCTATGTTTTAAACCTAAATTCCTGTAGAGTTGTGTTACTTGACTGCGTTAATAAACTTGTCAAAGCCTAAGGGCTTTTTTTTAACAACTAATTTTTTTAACAATTAATTACACATCCTGTATGACTGATACCTGCAGCCATAGCCCTGTGGCATCTGATTCTGTCAGATCTCAGAAGCTAAGCACGGTTGGACCTGGTTAGTACTTGGATGGGAGACCACCTGGGAACACCAGGTGCTGTGGGCTTGGGAGATGGATACCAACTCGATGGCACCTAACAACAACAACAGCAGCATATGACTAATAGGAGAAAGACACAGCAACCCACTCCCCAAAATCAATCAGCCATTGAAAACCCTATGAACAGCAGAGAAGTATGGACAATAGTATTTCGCCTGTTGTAAGTAGGGTTGCTATGTGTTGGATACCAACTCAAGGGCACCTAACAACAGCATAACAGTATGGCTGATATCAGAACTGAATCAAAAATGCTTATAAGTATTCAGTAAATAAGTGGTATTAGCAAACTTAGAATAAATTATAATTTTTATTGTGAATTCTCAAAAAATTGGTCAGGTCATTTTCAGCAGTTTTCAATAATAATTAACTTCTTAATGGAAGTAAGGTTAGAAATACTTTGTATGTGTAATCATGACAGGAGTTTAATTACCAGTATACATTTTAAGTGTCCACCATTTATTCAGGGATGAGGTTTAGCTCAGTTGATATAGTGCCACTCTGCAGTCTCTGAGGTCCCAGGTTCAATGCCCAGCACCACAAAAATGGGAGAAGGACATGGCAATCCACTCTTGAGACAATCCGAAAACAATCAGCCATTCAAAACCTTATGAGGGTCACTATGAGTCGGACACGACTTAATGGCACCTAACAACAACAACAACAACAACAAGCTCTTCCTTAGTGTGGATGGCTGAAGTAACTGATGTCCTCAAAGACTGTTTGATACTTGGCCCGGGGAATTTCCTGCTCTTTATATGGGATTGAGAATGGGTCTGTAAAACTCTATCTCATGGTCACTGAAGAGATAAAAGAATCTGCTTTCTTGTTTTCAATAGGTTGATTATATTATCTCAATAGATTTATTACTTTATCTCTCATCTGTATCATTTTTTTTCTTTTCAGTACTATAGGGTTGAACCATGGACATCATGTATGCTAGGCAAGTGCTCTACCATGGAACTGCACCCCAGCCCCCCTGCTTTAATTAATTAAATAGTTTACTTTTATTTTGGGACAGGATCTCACTAAGTTTTATAGACTGCATCTGGCCTCAAATTTACTATTTTCCTGCCCCAACCTTCTGAGCTGTTCAGATTACAGGTGTATATGGTGTTACCCAGCTATCGTCTCTATCTTGATGATGGAAGTTTATCTCAAAGTTTGTTTCATCCAATTTTATAACAGTTTTCCAACACAAATCTATGTATTTTTTCCTCTGTGTCTACTGGACTAAAGTGTTTTCATTAAATATTCTAGCATTATCCATATTTCCTTCTCTCTAACTTTTCATACCTCCAATGTGTCTGTCAGTTTGTCGTATTGTAGGGGCTTGTGTGTTATTGTGATGCTGAAAGCTATGCCACCCATATTTCAGATACTAGCAGGTCACTCCTAGTGGACAGGTTTCAGCCGACATTCCAGACTAAGACAGACTAGGGAGGAGGAACTGGCAGCTTACTCTGAAAACAATTAGCCATTGAACGCCCTATGATTAGCAGAGAAGCACTATTAAATGCAGTGCTGGAAAATGATCCCCCCCCCCCAGGCTGGAAGGCATCCAAGAAACCACTGGGGAAGAGTTACCTCCTCAAAGAACATTGGATGTTAATGATAGAAATGAAGTAAAGCCCCTAGGACCTCCTTTTGCTGATATAGCATGACTCAAAATAAGAAGAATCATGATGTCTGCAACATTAGGCTCCAAAGATCATGTGCATGGCCCAGTGCTGGGTAGTGTTTCAGTCTCTTGTACATAGGGTCACTATGAGTCAGATCAGTCTCAATGGCACCCAACAATTTTTCATACAGACACACAAGCACACACACACACATTTTAGGGTAATTTATAACATGGGGTAATTCATAACCATCCCAGAGGTCACAATAATTTGCTTAGTACTAAGCACAAAATTCAAAAGAATTAAATTATTCCCTTCCTCATTTTTTATAAATTTAGCCGAATTATGGCTTCTTCATAGAGTATTTTACTAACAAAGATTAATGTTAAGTGAAATATTGGAGCCATTTATTAGTTACCAATAAATGTGATCCCTACAGTTAGTTGAAAAGTATTGCTCCTGCCACATTTTTACCACAGGCATGTGTTTAAGTCACTTAAATTCTCTTAAGTAAAAGACATCATTTGTAAAATAGACACATTTGGTTCTTGCTTTTCTGGGATGTGAGTGTAGTCATCCTAATAGTAGTAGCAACAGTAGTAATTAGCAGTGATATCAGCTAGTATTAGTAGTAGTAAATTTGTTAAGAATTTACTTCAAAAATCCAGGTGCAGGTTGAAGTATGATCAGTCTCACAGTAGATGGAGGAGGAAAAGGCATCACTGGAAATCCAAGACACAGGAACTCAGTCCCTCAAGGAGGAAGGAATACTCACCTCATCAGGTTCCAATGAGACTTGCAAACTGGACCACTGAAAAGGTGTGAAATGGGCTGAAAAATTACCTGTCTTCCATGCAATCAGGGTGAATTGCAGATAATTATGGGCATAAAAAATAAAACAAGGTAAAATAGAGCCAGTAAACATAAATGTTCCTTAGAAGATTTTTTTAGGTGAATTAAAGGAGAAGATAAGATATCAGTCCAGGGAGATTTAGAGATGAGCTTGTTTTGTAAATAAAGTTTTATTGGAATACAGCCACACCCCTTGTCCACACAGTGAAGAGGCAGCTTTCTCCTGCACACATTGCTGTCTCCCAAGGACAGAGATGAGAGATTGTGACAAACACTGCATGATGTACAAAGCCCAGTTATTTACTATTTGGCTGTTTGCCAATTCCTCCTCTAAGTGATCTTGAAAATACTGAATCTGAAATTCCCTTACAAAAACATATTTATTCCTTATTGATTGTATATTTCAAGAAAAGTATTTGTGCAAATTGATTATTTATTGGTAGCAACTCTCCCTTCTTTGGTGATTGCCTTCTAAGTTCCATAAAGAATACATTCTGTGCCTTGATCACTTACTTTTAGTGTATCACTAAACAAAAGTGATAAACACCATTGTCATTCTACAATTATATAAAACAAAATGTCATTTGAAGGTAAAATAATTTTTTTCCGAGATATACTTTAGAAAATAAACTCTACAATTAAAGTAGAATGACTTTCCTTACCTTCTCCAATTTGACATTCCTTTTGTATCACGTGATTGAATCTAAATCCTGGTGGTGGTGTTAGTTGCTGCTCAGGTCAGACTCATTGCAATCCTCAAAGAGTTTTCAATGGCTGATTGTTTCAAGAGTGGGCTGCTACATCCTTCTCCCATTTCCATGGTACTGGGGATTAAACCAAGGGTCTCAGAGAGCACAGAGTGGCACTCTACCAACTAGCTAAACCCCAGCCAATTCATGTATAGTAAATTACAAATCGGGAGAAGGGCCTGGTAATCCACTCCCAAGGCAATCCCGAAACAGTCAGCCATTGAAAACCCTGTGAGGGTCGCTATGAGTCGGATGCCGACTCGACGGCACCTAACAACAACAACAACAAATTACAAATAATTTTGAGTGTATTTGTTTTGTATTAAAATTACTTTAATATTATGAGTCAATCAATAAATGCAATGCTTTAAGGAATAGTAAAAAGTCATATATTATATTCAGATATAAACATCCCCTTACTAAGTCATGGATTTAGGAGCCTCAATAAAAAGATATGCCAAATTCAATTCCATTTAACTGCAATTCCTAAAGCTATATTGTCATACACTAGATTTTAAAAATGGTAAAAACTGCTTATTGGCTCTAAGTACAAATGCACAATGTGTTTCTCATATCTTTCAGGAATACGGCCTAACTTTGCAAATAATTTGCAGAAGCAAAATCAAATGTGCTGTTAAAAGTCATAATGATCCATGTTCTATGGCTGCCAAGTTCCAAGATTTATAATTAATGACTAGACAATAAATATTAAAATAATAAGCAAAATAATTAAGAATGACACTTACATATGGCTTATAAGCTTTCAATGAGGCTTTTAGAGTTTGTAGAGACCAGTAGATATAGCATTACTCACACTGAGAGATTTTCTTCTCTTTGTTACTATCCTATGGACAGTTTGGATAGATAATCAAAAACAGTTAAGCACATTAAGTAACCTTACTCATAAAAGTATTTTTTAATTGTGTTTGAAATGTAGCCAACAATTTGGCTGAAATCACTTTTCACATTCAAAGTGCTGATTCTCTCTGACTCTGTCAATAATTTTTAAATAAACCTAAAATGTTTGTAATAAAATTAAACTTATTATCAGCTTTCATTATCCAAGTTTCTAAAACTCTTTCTTGTATTTTAATAATATTTTGATAAATGTATATGAATTCTTGGCATCTTAAAGACTTTGAAGAATTTTAAATGATAAAATATGATTTGACTTTTATTCATTATATTTACCCCTGGAAATTCAAGCAAACTTGCCTTTGTTTGTATTGTAAAAATGCTTTTATCTGAAGCATTTTCACCACAAAAATTATTAGTCACTGTGAGTTTATGTGAGGTGTAGTAATTAGCTTGTAGCAATATTTTCTCTATGGTAAGCATATAAAGGGCTGGGATTTAGCTCAGTTGGTAGAGCCCTGTGCTGCAGTCTCTGAGGTCCTAAGTTCGATTCCCAGCACCACAAAAATGGGAGAAGGACCTGGCAATCCACTCCCAAAGCAATCCCGAAAACAGTCAGCCATTGAAAACCCTATGAGGGTCGCTATGAGTCAGATACCGACTCGACGGCACCTAACAACAACAACAAAGCATATAAAATATTTCTTTGAGTACTTGAAATACATAATTTTTTCTCAATTATATTTTGATAAAGAGAGAGAAAAGAGAAAAAGTATTTTGATGTCTTGGGAAAAAAGTGTTTTTTCCTTTAAAGTAAAATAAAAAAAGATCTTCAAGAAGCACAGTGGACGAGATTTCTGTGCACCTTTCAGAGTAAGGTGTTTAGTGACAGTATGGAGATGCTGAGCTGCAGACAACAAGCTTTTACCCTTGCTTACAACTGTCTTCTTAAGGATGCAGGAAATGGTCTGGCCAGTCCTTGTCTCCTACTTTGAGGACAACCCAACATCAAGTAGAACATTTGCTACTTAGGATGTTATTAGGGACTTTGTTCCCCAAGCAAATGTGTCAGAAGGTCACCTCTTATTCAACAAGGAGATGACCAAGATTTGCTCAGGGACTTGACATCCCTGGTGGTCCAGGGGTTGCAGTCTGAGTGGGTGCAAACTGCACCAGGCAGGCAAAGGCCATGGGGAGCTGGCCCGGCTGTCCTGAGCCTTCTACCACTCCGGTCTATAGGAAATAAGTCCACCATTCAGAAAGAAGGGGATTCTAAAGCAAGAGAAAATGCCGGGGTTCGGCTTAGGCCTGGCAGAGGGAAACAGGCGAGGGAAGGTTTATTGGATTACTCCCCAAGTGGGGTGTAACCAGCAAGCAGTCCCTGTCAAGTGCTCAAGTGCTAGCTCTAAGCCTGTAGCATAGAATACTGCAGGCTCACTGGTGGTACAGCTCAGCCTTAAAGGCACAACTATAAGCAGTTGGTGTTCCGCTGGGCTGAAGGTCCCATGGTCTTGACTCTGGCAGCTCACCTTCTCTGCCTCCCTCCTTCCCAAGGATGGGAGGAACTGAGGGGCTCTTCGTGGCTTGCTTGTAGCCTTCGGTGCTTTGGGGCCCCTCATCTTGATGTGTGGGCTTGCTTGGAGATCTTCTGCTGGATTGGGGAGTGCTGGATCGAGGTGATGGGGTCTGGACAGCAGTTGAGGGATGGAGAACAGTGGTGGGGTGAAGGGGGTCCAGGAGCCCTGCTTATATAGGGTCCCAGAGGGGGGCGTGTACTGGGGTTAGCCAATCGGGGCACATTCCTGACAGGTACAGCAGGTGAACTGTCATACCTGCCAGGTAGGGGCAGTTATTTAACTGAGATGCTAGGAGTAACCAATCAAAATTGAGGTGGTTGAGGCTGGTCAGGCTGGTCAGGAGCCATCTTTGCTCACTTAGTGGGAGGGGTAGGAGTGAGTGAGTGGAATGTGGCCCTGAGGTCAGCTAAAGGTCGGCCCCTCCTGCTAGTATGAGAGGCCCTAGTTATGGGGTGCATTTTAAAAATCCCAACAAGAAAGAGCTGAGTGAGGTTGTCATACCCCCATAAACAGCAAGGGAGTAGAGCCCAAAGAATCCAATCTCCATGGAGTACAGAGGACACAGGGACACCTGAGGCCCTTGGGAAAGACTCCTAAGACTAAAATCCTTGAAATTATGTGGAATATTCCATGATACATAACCCAAAGTACAAGCATTAATTGATAAGTCTTTCAGTGTGTGCAGTTGAGCTATACAAGCTATGTTCAAGATACAGTGAATGTTTAGATTTAAAAAGAATTTATCACAGTAAAAAGCACATTGACATTAATCCCCCTCAAACATTCCCCATGGTTTCAAACACACTTACTCCATTATCCTTGCCATATTCTGAAGCAGCTCTGGAGGTCCTCTTTCGTGGGTGTCCTTAGCTTCATCTTCCATCATGACAATATTCTGCATCACACATCAATTCCAGTACAGCGATTTCCATCAAAACATTATGGTGCATCACCATCCCCCTTATTCACTGAATCTGGCACCAAACAACTTCTGGATCTTGCCCAAAGTCAAAAGTATCATGAAAGATAAATACTTTAAATCAATTCAGGACATTGAGGCAACTCTGACAGTGCAACTAGAGACACTCACTGCTGAAAGACGGCTTCCAGAATTGCCTCAGAAAGTGGCAAGAACTGTGGTATAAGTGTGTTTGGAGCCAGAGGGAGAATTTTGAGGGGGATTAATGATAATGTGTCTTTTACTGTAATTCTTTTTTAATTTAAACATTCACTGTATCTTTTGATCACACCTCATATATTTAAAAATATCATCATTTCAAGAGATTGAGTGTTAATAAAATATCTGCCCTGAGAAATTAGGGTCATTACCTCTAATGATTTATATGCATTAAGTTATTTTCTAGTTAGCATACAAATGTGTGTGGTATCTAAAAAATTACTAATAAAAATATTTTGTAGATTTGTGTACAAATGCATTCATATAAATAATTGTATAATTCTGAAAAAGATAATTAGAAGCACATAAAAATTATGAAAATTTTAGTAAGTTTACCAATACCTATTTATAATGGAGGATTCTGGCAGGGGTGGGAAATATCTGCACATCAGGAGCTCTTTGCCAGCACACTAGTTATACTTGAGTTTATACTAACACTAAAATGGAGAAAATGGTGAAGACATTAGGACTTTTTTCTTCCATGCGCTGGGCAGTCTCTTAAATCTCCAGTGTCTTATAGGTGACCCAGTGGAAGGAGACCAAGCGAAGGAGACTTCAGGGACATTATACAAGATGAACAATTCTTGAATTTAGAGGAATCCTCTCGACTCTTAGGTTGGGGTTGGGAAAATTGTTAATCCTCCCTTGGATCTTCTTTATTTAGCACTTTGATGGCTAATTTTATGTATCAAGTCAACTCAGTTATGAAGTGCTTGAATATTTGGTCAAAAATCATTCTGGATGTTTTGAAGAGAGCCTTTTTTGATGAGATTAGCATTTAAATTCATAGACCAAGCAGATTGCTCTCCCTGCCTTGAGTGGGCTTCCCCTAATCAGTTGAAGAGATAATAGAACAAAAATGACAGATCCTCCTGCCTGACTACCTTTAGGCTGGAACATCAGCTTGCCCTGCCTTCAACTGAAGTATTGCCTCTTGTTGGATCTTGAGCTTGCTGATCCTCAGACTGGAAGAACCCCGTCAAGTTTCCTCATTCTCAGGGCTTCTGATTCCAGCACTGTACCTTTGTTTCTCTTGGGTCTGTAAGATTATGAAGTAGCTGCAAAATCTGGGACCTGTCAGCTTCCCAAGTCATGTGCTGAAGTCCCATTCATTCCAGCTCAGTTTATATGGACACCGTTTGTGTAAGAAAGAGTACTTTTCCCTTAACCAGCTACTCCTACTGGCCTTGGGAGTTCAACTACAATCTTAAGGCCACAGGAAGACTTACACTTATTATCTTGATTACTAATGTTTCAGCACCAAATCCAATAAGGAACACACACACAAAAAATAGTTTTTTATTTTCATTTATTTACTTATTTATCTATTTATTTCCTAAAATAAAACAAAATGTTTTGTCAAACAATGGAGACATTTAAAAGCTAAAAGATTCCAGGAATGCAGGTGGGTGGGATTTGATGAAATTTTGTGTGAAATAAAAATTTCCTATATGGCATTTATTTGCTTGCTGAAACTGAAGAGGATTTGAAACATTTACTGATGATCAAAGAACACAACCTTCAGTATGCATTATACCTCAACATCAAGAAAACAAAAATCCTTACAACTAGGTCAGTGTGTGGACTGCAGCCGTAGCCCTGTGGCATCCGATCCCGTCAGATCTCAGAAGCTAAGCAGGGTTGGGCCTGGTTAGTACCTGGAAGATAAGCAGGGTCGGGCCTGGTTAGTACCTGGTTGGGAGACCATCTGGGAACACCAGAAGCTGTAGGCTTGGGAGAAGGACCTGGCAACCCACTCCCAAAAATCAATCTGCCATTGAAAACCCTATGAAAAGCAGAGAAGCACTGACAATAGTGTTTCCCCTGTTGTACAGAGGGTCACTATGAGTCGGATACAGACTCGACGGCACCTAACAACAACAACAACAGGTCAGTATGTAACTTCATGATAAATGGAGAAAAGATTGAGGTTGTCCAAGATTTTGCTTTACTTGGCTTTATTTTCAACACCCACCAAAGTAGCAGTCAAGAAATCAAAAGATGCATTTCACTGGGAAAAGCTGTTGCAAAAGACCTCTTTAAAGTGTTGAAAAGTAAAGATGTCACATTGAAGACAAAGGTATGCCTGACTCATGCCGTGGTATTTTCACTTGCACCATACGGTTGTAAAAGCTGGACATTGAATAAAAGAGACAGAAGAAGAATTGATGCTTTTGAATTATGGTGCTGGAGATGCTTAATGAACATACATACCATGGATTGTCAAAAGAACCAACAGATCTGTCCTAAAAGAAGTGTGACCAGAGTGCTCTGTGGAAGCAAGGATGGCGAGACTGCATCTTACTTACTTTGGGTATGTAGTCAGGAGGGACCAATCCCTGGAAAAGGACAACATGTTTGGGAGAATTGCAGGTCAATAACAACAAAAAAAGGAAAAGCCTCAACTAGATGGATTGACACAGTGGCTGCAGCTATGGGCTTAAATATTAAAAAGACCATGTTCCTGGCACAGAGTCAAGGAATGTTTCGTTCTATTGTACATAAGGTCGCTATAAGTCAGACTCGATTCCAGGGCACTTAATAACAATAACAATATGGCATTTTGAATATATTTTCCTTGCTTCTGATGGATATTGACAAATGTGAAAGGAGACAGAAATCCTAAGCAGGTTCAGAGAATGGGGTTCAGAGAAATAGAAAATCAGTCAGGCAAAATGGGTACAAAGAAGTCAAGTAATTAGATTTTATTTCCTCAAAGTTTGTTTTCCTAAAAACAAATGGGCCTAGCCAATGCCCAGCAGCCACCTGAACATGTTACTATGTAGAAATGAACACCAGAAATAAATCCCCAATGGTTGCTTGAATAACAGGTTACCAGTACCAAGAGAGATCTTTATAATAATTGGTGAAGGTTCAGACATGTTTAGGTAGAAAACTATCAAGCTGACATCAACACAGCCTAAGGGATTATAAGAACCCCGAGGCAGCAATGGCATCACTACCCATTGGGGACTCCTCCTTTGCTACAGAAGCTTTCCTTTTTCTTTTCTATCCTTTGCATAAAACTCTTTCACATCCTCTTCCTTGCTGTGATCTGTGATTTCATTTCTCAAACTCCTGAGACCAAGAATCCTGCTCCAGATTTCCCAGTAAAAAATGTCAGTAACAAATGGACCATCTTTCTCTCCCTCTCTTTTGTCAGAATTATTATTAAGACACCAAGTGAAATCCACTGAGAAATGATTCTAATTGACAAGAGGTTGTATAAATACGTGCTCTCAAATTTTTTCTTAAGTGCCAAAGGACACTGTGCAAGTTCCTGGGGAAGAATTTTCACCAATGGTTCTGTTCAGCAATGGGCCCTTGGATTCTACACACCAGGCAAGATATACTTGCTGGTGTGATAGTGATGTTATCAGACTCTAGGTGGACTCCAATTCCTGGATTCAGGCTCACCCTTCCCCATCCCCAATGTACCAATTAAAGAAACAAGCCATCATAAAAGGCAAAGAAAGGAGATTTAATCAATGTCTACATTGGGAAAAGGAGCAGGTGACCCCAAGTCCCTCTATGGGGAACTTACATGAGCTTTAGGTTTAAGTAGAGAAAAAGTTGGGTGCAGGGGCAAGAGAGATGCATAATTTAGCAATTGCTCACTTCTGGTCTTGCAGAGTGTTTTCAGGAAGCTTTCTGTCATTACTGGAAGGTGTTTTCAGTGGTTCTTTTTAGAGGGATGTTTATCAATTACAGCTTCTTGGATCCAAACTTGCTGCAGGTTTAGAACAAGGCCTGGAGACCTTCAGATGCTTCTTGGGGGTCTGCAATGCTTTTCAGTAAGGACAGTTTATAAGTGTCCACTATAGGTGCAACCAAGCTGGGATTTAGCTCTTTTGGTAGAATGCCGCTCTGCAGTCCCTGAGGTCCCCGGTTCGATTCCCAGCACTGCAAAAATGGGACAAGGACATGGAGATCCACTCCCAAGGCAATCCTGAAAAAAACAATCGCCATTGAAAACCATATGAGGGTCACCATGAGGTGGACACAACCTGACAGCACCTAACAACAATAGGTGCAACCACTAACTTTTCAGTTGGATTTAAGGCCCTCTCCGTCAGATAAAACCCAGGTTTGTTATTATAAACCAAGACAAAATCTGTGGCTGGGGAGATCATAGGATCCAGCAGGGAAACTACTTCTAATGTTACTAAAAGAATATGATCTACCTGTCAAATTTCCTTCTAAATATTTGCGGTTTACAGCCATAGGTCAGTTGTTGTAATTTAGATGAGTCAGAGACTCAAAGAGGAACACTAAATGGATAGATTCATACTGATGCTCTCAGCTATTGAAAGTAGACATACAAGACATGAGCTCTTTAGATGTATGATATTTTTGCTCATTGGTTTAGATCACTCACTTATAACTAAAATTGGATATTTTTAGTTGGAGTTTGGGTCATTCCAGCAATGTGTATGGACTGCTGTAATTTCTACTGTTGCTCTGGTATGGCAACCCAATGCTCAGCCCTAAATAGAGAAAAGTAATTACATATGTATGACACCTCCTCCAAATCTCAGGGAACATTACATTGAGGAAGAAGGGTGGAAAGAATGTAAGAGCCAGAGGACAGAGTGGAATATTATGTAGGTGGCCACTATAGGCTAGATAAGGGATAGAGGTATTTTGGTCATCCTGAAACACCTAAAATGATATCTGAGGACCTTAGCCTCATAACCATAGCAACAAAATGGGCCAAAATCATACAAGGTTGAATATGCCTGTAATAGTGGTAGTGGAGTTACCATTCTCTTTTAGAGAAAGGGATAAATGAGGGTCTGAGGACTCTTTAGGTGCTAATGATCTCTGGCCCCCTCCTTCCTCAGCTACACATGTTGTTGTTGTGGTGATGGTGGTGGTTGTTCTTAGTTGCCTTTGAGTCATGTCTGATTCATAGAGACCCTCATGAGGTTTTCAATGGCTGTTTCAGGATTGCCTTGGGAGTGGATCGCCACATCCTTCTCCCATTTTTGTGGTGCTCGGAATCAACCCAGGACCTCAGAGACTGCAGAGCAGTGATCTACCAACTGAGCTAAATCCCAGCCCCACACATAATGTTAGGTTATATAAAAATCTAAAGTTCTAATTTTGTCAACATCATAATTGTAAATGTATGACTGTCACTGGTCTATTTTTGGTCCTCTCATGATTGAGAGCCTACAGCCATACCACTGTGGTGTCCGATCTCATCAGATCTTGAAAGCTAAGCAGGGTTGGACCTAGTTAGTCCTTGGATGGGAGATCGCCTGGGAACACCAGGTGCTGTGGGCTTGGAAGAAGGACCCAGCAACCCACTCCCAAAAAACAATCAGCCATTGAAAACCCTATGAATAGCAGAGAAGCACCGACAATAGTATTCCACCTGTTGTACATAAGGTCTCTATGAATCAGATACTGACTCTAGGGCACCTAAACCAGCAACAACATGATTGAGAGGTCTGTAAAAAGAGGTGAGGATTGTAAGAGTCATTTATAAACTGCTTTTACTGAAAAGCATTAGAGACCCCCAAGAGGCATCTGAAGCTCACTAGCCCTTGTCCTAAACCTACAGCCAGTTTGGATCCAGAAAGTTGTAATTGATAAACACCTCAATGACAAGAAACTACAAATTCTTCCAGTGGTAACAGTTATCTGAAAATGTCCTCATCAGGACTGCTTAATTATGCATACCTCTTGCCTCTGCCCCTAACCTTTCCCCTACATAAATGAAAAATGTGAAGCCCATGTAAGTTCCCTGGAGATGGACTTGGGGTCACCTGTTCCTCCTCCCAATGTGCACATTGATCAAACCTCCTTTCTCTGTTTTTCATTAAGAGAGATGTGAGAGAGAGAGAGAGAGAGAGAGAGAGAGAGAAGAGAGACAGAGACAAAGACAGAGACACAGAGAGACGGAGAAGTAAGTAAAGAAAGGAGAATAATTTCTGGCTCTATTAATTTCAATACCAGAAAGAATAGCACATATAAATTTTACTACCTGCTAATTGCTGCTTAAAATTTCAATATATAACTTCTCACAGCCCTAAGAGGCAGATATCATTTTCACTCCTTTTAAGGTGAGGAAATGGAAGCACAAAAAGGTAAGAAAAGTGGCAGGCCCCAGTAGCCCAGAGCAGACACAACTGTCCCATAGCTGGGCCTTTGGGGACTCACTCAGTAGATAAGGCTTCATTGTGCTCATTAATCAGAAAGAAAAGTTCAGAAAGCTGTGATAAAGACAAATATGTATCAAAACACAACACTTTTCATAAAATGTACGTGTATTTGGGGCGACTAAGGGGTGCTGCTATTGAGTCAGAATAGAAACACAGGGAAAATTCGAGGGACACGGAAAGAGAAGGATCTGGTCTGAGTGTCATCTGCTGAGAATTCCAGCACACCAAAAGAGGGAGGCTGCTGTGAGAACCACCTGCAGAGAATCCTGTGCTTCCCTGAGAATCTCACTAAACCACATTATGGACGGAAATTAAAACTAACTGGCCAAGGTAATTTCCTTGGGACTAGATGTAGTTAAGAATTTCCTTGACTGTACCAATCTAGGCATTTTAACAATTCCTTTTCCTGTCTATAAATCTATACCATGCACCTGCTGAGACCTCACTGAGCAAGATAACTTCAAAAGCCCCAAATCATTCATACATCTGTTGTGAAGACACCTGAGAGTCTCTCTCTGTGCACCTGCTCTTCACTTGGAAGTGTGTACCATCCCTTACATTTTAATAATTAACCCTGCAACTCTGCTTCACTCTTTGACTTGTGCCGAAATCCATTTCTGTGACTGAGCCAAGCACCTGGTATCACCTGAGTAGATATCCAGAGAAGAGAACTCCTCAGGGCAGGCAATAATGCTGGGCTCTGGCTACAGCATCTCTCACTACTGCTGAGAATGAGACTGGAGTTTCTCCTTAGGTGCTGGGCGCTGTCCACAGACCCAAGGATGAATGCACAGAAACAAAGGCAAGCGAGAGCAAGGAAGACTTTGTTGAAAGACAAAGCCTGTATGGACAGAGTGGGTCCTGACTGGGTAGCTGAAGTGAGGCTGTTGTCTAAAGGGTTTTTGTACTGTTTTAAGCTGTAAATTCTTAAGTGGGTGGGAGTTTATTACATTGATTCTACCTAGAGATTGACTAGCTAGGCGACTGTCAGTCAGGTCATGTGACATGCTTTCCTTATAAGAGTGGGACTTGATCTGGTGACTGTTGTCCAAGTCGCTACCTGTTTCCTTTGAAGAATGGGACATAGGAGCTTGAAACTCACATGGTCTGACTGAAACATAGGTGACCTAATTGATTCCTTGGTGGTTGCCTTGCCTCAGTGCTTCCTTATTCCAGGTCTCAAAACCCTGAACCTGCCTGAAATTTACTAAAGCCTGTCAACACTGTTTATGGTCTTTGATGGTACAATTGAAAACAGAAGTTCTGAGATAAGATACAATGTTGCTATTATTTGGCATTTGTGCATCATTCATCATCTTTAAAAATGGTCTGATATAGAGGGTAGGGACATAGCTTAGTGGTAGAGTGACTTGCCTACCATATCAATGTCAAAATTCTTTCCAAAGCAATTTTTTATAAGTAATGTTATTTTTCTATCATTTCATAACACTTTGTTAACCTAAAAATTAAATTGCACATTCATTAAGTTGAATTTCCTTCAGCACCTCTGAGACCATACAGCTCCCTGAATTCCAGAGAGAATGCCAAGTCTTGAGCCAGAGGGGATTCAAATCAGGGCAGTAAAAGATATTCAAGGAACTATATTTTAATTCCAGTCATTATTTGGCCTTCTCTGGTAATTGAATTTATGCTTATTAATTCATATCTAATTAATTTTTATATGGACATGACTTGTCATTATCTATTCCAACCCTTATGTCATGAACTGGGATTTTCTAATAGAAATGCAAATGATTTTAATTTGACTGCTTGATAGAAATACTGAATTTTATACTCATAACAATATTTGAAAAGCTCAGGTACCTCACTTGGCCTGTCTATATTCACTTACATGGTTCAGTTTTCATTTGCTTGGAAATTATACTCTAGGAGTTTTCTTCAAGGCAAAGTGTGTACTGTTTTGGATGTTCTAGAACAAAATCTAGGCAATGTGTCTCTGCATTGCTGACACTGTTCAATGTTTTGTTGTTATTTATTTTGTTTTGTCTAGAAATAGAAATACATACCTTGGAAATGTCAAGTTGTAGAATGGTGGGTGGATGTAACATCGCAGACAATGCTCCTGAGGGAGAATGTCAAAATGGGCAGAGCACATGACTTCCACACTGTTCATATAAAGAACAACTCACGGAACTCCAGAGAGGAAGGCAGAGGACAGCAGAGGAATGGAGGGAAGGTGGCTATAGCTGAATTTAGAAACCATATGACAAAAGAAAAAAATAGTATTAAACAGGACACACAAATAAGCAATGAAGTTTATGAGAGGGACAAGGAGCACCTGCCCTTTTTCAAAGATTCCAGTTAGATTTATCAGAAGCTAAAACCAAAAAATATGTATGGGGCAGATCCAAGCAAACAAGCTGATGACTTCATTAAAAGTTCTACAGCAGATTCGAGTATGAGACTGAAAATGTACAAGATTTCTGAACCATTAGAAACACCCCAGAAGACCATCCTTCCCCAGTGCACAGGGTACTATATTTGACAGCATGAAAACTCAGCCACACTTTCTCCCCCAACCCAAGGGTAACAGATTCCCCTGGATCCAGTGACACATTGAAACATGACTTCTGATGGGAAATGCCTACTCTCTGGCAGAGTTTGTCTTGTCACAAGCAACTGAGAATGACAGGTCACACCTTGGCTGTGCCTATTATGCTGCTGGTTTCGGCGTGTGGGTGGCACACTGCTCCAAGTGTCAGACATTCCAAAACTGTCCAGGGAAGCAGCATGGGGTGCTTCAACAAACACAAGCCTGGGGACCACCAACCCTGGGGCCCCTTCCTATCTTTACCACTGTGAGTGACCTTACACATACCATCTAATGTCTCTAAGCCTCAGTTTTCTCCACTGCAAAATGGACACATCAATTTGTCTATTGCACAGTATTGACATGACAGTCAGGTGAGTCTCATAGCAAATACCATACTTAATTATGAAATGCTGAAAGCATTCCACTGAAACTCAGGACCGAGAAGAATGTTTCCCATCATTACTTCTACTCAAAATTACGTAGACGATACTTGCCATGGTTTGAATCTGGAACATCCTCCAAAGTCCCAAGTGTTAAAGTCTTCATCCTCAGCCTGGAGTCCTTGGGAGGTGGTGGAAACTTTAAGGGAGACCTAGCAAAAGGAAGTTGGGTCAGTGGGGTGTGCCCTTGAAAGGCATGTTGGGATCCCAGCCCCTTCCTGTCTCTCACTTCCTGGTAGCTGTGAGAGGTGCAGCTTTGCTCCCCACATGGTCCCCACCACAATGTATAGCCTCGCGTGGGACATGAAGCCTTGGGGACAATGGACCACAGACTGAAATACCAGACAAACAAACCTTTCCTTCTTATACGTTTATTTATCTTAGGTATTTGTTACAGTAAAAGAAAACTGACTGGTTAATATAATAAAAAATATGAACAAAGACACATCATGTATAGGATTAGAAAGGTAGAATGAAATCTTCCAATACTCATATAGGATGTGGTATTTTGCCCGATGAATTCAAGAGAATCGATAAAAATTAAAAGGACTAATTAAAGAATTAAAAATTTCCAGCTGTATGATCAATATAAAAATTGAGTTGTATACCTATATTTCAACAGAATAAAATGTTGAGAAAACATACTTTTAAAAGCAGCACCATTATAATAGCTGTAGGCAACAAAGCAGTTTAATATTTCTAGGAATTTATCTAACAAAAGATATGAAGCATATTCGTGGAGGGAAATGCAGTAATACTGAAAAACTACAGAGAAGAGCTAAGTAGACATAGTATATTCATCTGTGAAAAGGCTCAGTCATAAAATATCACTGCCTAAATTTGCCTATCAATTCAAAGCAATTTCAATTAAAATACCAATGAGATTTCTTTTTTTTTTTTTTTTCATTACTGGGTGCAAGCTCTCTACCACTGAGCTCCAACTCCCAGCCCATTTTTTACTTTTTATTTTGAGACAAGCCTGCTGCCATAGCACTGTGGCATCCAATCCCGTCAGATCTTGGAAGCTAAGCAGGGTTGGACCTGTTTACTATTTGGATGGAAGGCCACCTGGGAAAACCAGGTGCTGTAGGCTTGGGAGAAGAAGTTGGCAACCCACTCCCAAAAGACAATCAGCCATTGAAAACCCTATAAATAGCAGAGAAGCATTAACGATACTGTTTCTCCTGTTGTACATAGAGTCACTATGAGTCAGACACCGACTTGATGGCACCTAAGAACAACAACAACAATTTTGAGACAAAGTCTCACTAAGTATACAGGCTGCCTCTGGGCTCAAACTCAAGATCCTCCTGTTTCCATCTCCCCACAAGTCTTCAGGATCACAGGTGTGTAACATCCCACCTGGCCCAATGAAATTTCTTTTAGGAGGTTTTTAAAGCGGATTTTGGAGGTCTTACCGAAATGCCAAGCACCAGAGCTGGTCAAAAACACTGCAGAAAACATTGGTTCCACCAGAACTCCAAGGTGGAGAGACCTGCAGCCAAGCTGTGGTAATGGAGGCCTTTTGGATCCTTGGGACAGACCGACCTCAGTACAAAACAACATATATCCCAGAAACAAATCCAAGACAGAAGGAAACTTCACACCCAACAGAAGACTCTGGAAAAAAGTTGAACAGTGCTTCAATGAGTAATGCTGCTTACTCTCATGAAAAATACAATTAGATCTATATTTAAAAAGTAAATTTCAGGTAGATTCAATATTAACATGTAAATAAAGAAAAATACTTGAATATTATCCTAGGAAAAAATAATGGAGAATAGGCTTCTGTGTTCATGACTAGGAATGGTTTCTTGAAAAGGCTCAAACTGTAATCATAAAGAAAAACTGAAAGTCAACTATTTTAAAGCCTGATAGTTCTATACTTTAAATGATATTATGACAAATAAAAAGACAAGACTGGACAAAAAGATTGCAATGTGTAAAAATGACAAAGATTTAGAATATAGGGTATATAAAGAACTCATCAAAATCAATATTAAAAAATGAGCACCTTAGTCAGGCGAGGTGGCTGACACCTGAAATCCACTGACTCAGGCATGGAGGCAGGAGAATCCTGAGTTTGACACCAGAGGCAGCATGTGTGATTTAGTGATATTCTGCCTCAAAATAAAAAATAAAAAAGGAGCTGGGAAGACTCCGTGGTGGAGCACTCTGAGTTCAAATTCTCCAGTTCTACAAAAGAAAAGAGCATCTTAACTAAAAATGGCAAATAATGTAAAAGGGTAATTCAATTACATAAAGGAAATCTGAATAAAAATAAACATACACAAATGTGTCTCAATTTTGTTTATGTATATGTGTGCTAGAGATTAAACCCAAGGCCTCACACATGCTAAATATATGTGTTACCCCAGCCTCTCAGTTTCACTTTCTCTTTCAGAAAAACATGTTAAAATTACACTAATAGAGCACTGTTCCACACTTTCTGTGGACCCGGGTTCTATCCCCAGCACCACAAAAATGGGAGAAGTTATGTGGCAATCCACTCCTGAAACAATCCCGAAACAATCAGTCATTGAAAACCCTATGAGGACCCAGCCAAGGTGGTGCACACCTGTAATCCCAGCGGCTGGGGAGGTGGAGGCAGGAGGATTCCAAGTTCAAGACCAACGGTAGTGTGCTAAATTTAGCAAGACCCTGTCTCAAAAAAGTAAAAGAACGGGCTGGGTTTGCAGCTCAGTGGTCCACACTTACAAAGCATGCAAACGCAAGGCCCTGGGTTCAAACCCCAGCATAGGAAAAAAAAAAAAATGAAACCCTATGGGGTTCACTATGAGTCAGACCTGACTCGAGGGCATCTAACAACAACAAGACAGCATATCAGATAGAACAACAATATTTTACCAGACTGAGAATGGTAAGACCCCTTAAGGACAGATATGGGTAAATAAAATCTCCCATATTCTGCCAGAGGGAGTTTAAATTTGTACAAATACTTTGCAGAGAAAATAGTTGACAATATTTGATAAAGATATATGCATACACTAAGAATCAGAAACTATTATATACATATACAATATACACATGGGTATACATTCATCATCTCATTCTCCGTATTATTATTTTAAGTGATTCATAATAAAATATGCTGCTTTGAAGAAGGATGAGTGTGTATATATGTGTGTGCATGTGTGTACATACATACATATATATATGTATATATATATGTATGGATATATATATGAAATGATTGAAAACTTTTAAAGCTAATCTGAAAACTCAATAGCACACAAGCTTCCATAACACATGGAAAGTCTTAAGTGTGTCATTAATGTTGTTGTTAGGTGCCATGGAGTTGGGTCCAACTCTATGTACAACAGAACAAAACACTCCTCAACACTGTGCCATGCCCAGCACTATGTCAGTGCTTCTCTGCTATTCATAAGGATTTTGATGGCTGATTAGGATTGTTTTGGGATTATTTCAGGAATGGGCTGCCAGGTCCTTCTCCTGTTTTTGTGGAGCTGCGGATGAAACCAAAGGCCTCAGAGCATGCAGAGAAGCATTCTGCCAACTGAGCTAACCCTGGCCTCGTGTCATTAATAACCCCTCCATAATTGCATAATTATTGTAAGCATTTATTTTCCATTTTAGAAAGGGAATTCTTGATAATAAGGAATATTTCTCATTTATTCCTACATATTTCCTTCTCGCAACATCAAAACATATTTTGCACATCCTGTGTGCTGAGAAATATTTAGAATTTATTTGAAAAGTTTGGATACCACTCCCTCAGGTACAGTAAAAATATTAGAATGCCCTCAGAGGTAAGTGAATTTCTCCTCAAGTCCAAGGAGAACTAATGGAAAAATATTGTTTCTCAAGGAGTTGCATTCTAGTTTATGGATTTTTCTGAAATTTTAGATGCAGCAGAGTCTTTGGAGGACCTCTGCTGTTGACTTAGTTCTGTTCCAAATCATCAATGTGAGACAGAATCCCTGGCTAAGATGTCCTGAGAATCAATATTTGGGATTCGAAGCCTGTTGTATTTGGCACTCACCAAAAAAAAAAAACCATGAGTGCTGAAAACTAGCAGTGTGCTCCTTGGGATGAGAAGTTTATGTCTTTCTTTGTAGTCTAGATAGTAGTTACAGGTATACCTCATATTTTTTATACTTGCTTTATTTTGCTTGACAGATACTATATTTCTCACAATTTAAATGTATGTGGCAACTCTGCTTCCTACAAGCCTAATGCCCCATGTTTTTGACAGCTTGGATGATTATTACCAATTTTTATCAATAAAGTATTTTTAATTAAGTATACACTTTTTTTTAGATGAAATGCTATTTCACACTTGAAAGACTATAATACCTCCATGTGTCTGTCAGCTTGTCTTGCTGTGGGGGCTTGTATGCTGTTGTGATGCTGAAAGCTATGCCACCTGTATTTCAGATACCAGCAGGGCCACCCATGGTGGACAGATTTCAGGTGAACTTCCAGACTAAGATAGACTAAGGAGAAGGACCCAGCAGCCCACTTGAACCAATATAGTCAATTTAGTCAAATTAGCCCCCCAGGCTGGAAGACATTCAAAAAATGACTGGGGAAGAATTATCTCCTCAAAGTAGACTCAATCTTAATGATGGGAATGGAGTAAAGTCCCTGGGACCTCCTTTTGCTGATGTGGCAGACTCAAAATGAATAGAAGCACAGTGGTTGCAACAATGGGCTCAAACATAAAATGATCAGGCACATGACATAGTGCTGGGTAGTGCTTCACTCTGCTGTACTTAAGGTCTCTATGAGTCAGATTAGACTTAATAGCACCTAACAACAACAAGATTACAACACAGTGTAAAGAAAATGTTTATATGCACCGGGAAGCTAAAAATAATCACATGATATGCTTGCCTGCAAAATTCACTGTATTGAAATGGCCTGGAACCAAAACAGCAAAATCTTTGAGGTACTGACCATGTTGTCATTAGCAACGTTTTCTGACTTCTCTTTTACCTTTATTTTGCATTAATCTCTTTTGCATCTAATTGTGGAAATATTTAATTGCATCTTGCTCAACCATTAAGAAAATGTGATACAATTTCAGAATGATTTCAATTGTACCATGAATTATGTGTATCTGTCACATAGTTATTTTCAGTGGTTTTCCCAGTCAGTTTTTCATAATATATAAGCATAAATAACTTGAAGACATGAATAATACATCAAACATAGTAGAGCTCAATGACACTAATCTACTTTTATATAAAAATCAATTGCTAGTTTTTTGGCATTGAATTCAGTCTTTCTGCCTGTTGACAGTGCTATTTGCATTTGACATTTTGAAGAAAAACAAAAATAAGACATCTGACCTCTGTCATTTTTTCTATAATAAAAGTCTGAAGTACACATTCATCTGTCAAATAAGGTCTTCTCAATAAAATGAAGGGATACTCAAAAGCCAGAATAATTGATTAAATACTTTATCAATTCTTGGGTGGTAATGTATAATAGAGCTCAGTTTCTTGAATAATTTCTTCATCAATTGCTATAAGGATTCTGATACATAAAAATCAATGAAGCTATTATTGTGGTGGTCATTGTCAGGTGCCTTCAAGTTGTGTCCAACCCATAGCTACCCTCACAGGGGGTTTGGTGGCTGATTGTTTCGGGATTATTTGAGGAGTGAGCTGCCAGTTTCTTCTTCCATTTTTGCAGTGCTGGACATCACACCAAGGGCCTTACAGAATACAGAGCAGCCCTCTACCAACTGAGTTAAACACAAAAATCCATTGGCAATCTCTTTTTCCCAAGTAGTCATCTCACAGAAAGTGTGGAAGCTCTCCACTCATTTCCCACGGCTCCTCTGCACTTGGGTGGCATGGTGCTGGTCGATATAAGTAGAAACTGACTGGGAGGAAGGAGTTCTGTGCAGATTTTTATTTTCTAATAAAAGGGACAGATGTCTCCTGGTATTTGCACAAACATATTAAGACCTTGAGGCACCAAATGAGAAGGGAAAGAACAGGACTGTGTCAAAGAAATTTATCTTATCACTATACCAATGCTGGTAGATAGAGTACACACACTTCTATCTCTAATGCATCATAATTAAGGCTAAATTCCACTCACAAAATATATTTCTAACTTAAAGACCAGATAAATAATTCTCCCAATCAATTTGGCTAGTTGATTTATAAAGGATTAGTTTCTATTGTTGTTCTTTCAATACCTCTTGCAACGTATATTACATTCCATTTTACCTTTATGGCTCTTACTCAAGTTCCTATTCATTCATTCATTCTCATATTCTCTCCCCCCCCCCTCTCTCTCTCTCTCTCTCTCTCTCTCCCTCCCTCCCTCCCTTTCATGTTTTTGTGCTGGGGATTGAACCTAGCATCTCACCCATGCTAGGTAACTGCAATACCACTGAGATATATCAACACCCCTTTTTATTTTATTTTGAGACAGGGTCTTGCTAAGCTTCCCAGGCTGACCTCAAATTCAGTATATAGCCCAGGTCAAATTCAATGAGCTCCTTGTCGAGCCTCCCAAGTTCTGGGATTACAGGCATGAACCACTGAACCCTACTAAGTTCTCATCATCTTATTCTAGAAATCCAGTTAGTGTCTTATTTGTTGTTGGCTCAGTTGCAGAACAGTGCCTTTACTGATAGTGACCACATAAGTCTCTGTTCTCTGGGCCTCACCTACCCTGTCTTTACATAATGTACCTTGACTATAAAGCCTGATATCCTCAGGCTCAAGATAAGCCCTAAATAGTTCTGTCTGACAGGTCAGGCCCTTTATCTTTACTGTCCAATATGATGTCCACAAGCCACATTTTGCTGTTGAGCACTTGAAATACATTTAAGTACAACTGAGGAATGGGAGTAAAATTTTAATTTAACTTAAATAATTTAAATTTAGGCCAGGTAAGGCGGTGCATGCCTGTTATCTCAGAGATTCAAGAGGCAAAGGCAGGAGGCTAGTGAGTTCTAGGGTAGAGGCAGCCTGCATAACTTAGTAAGACCCTGTCTCAAGAAAAAACTTAAAAAATGGGCTGGGGGTGCAGCTCTGTGGTAGATCACATGCAAAGCATGCAGGAGGTCCTGGGTCCAATCCCCCAGAACTGCAAAAAGGATAATAATAATAATTATTATTATTTATAAATCCTTGTGTGGCTATTGGCTATCATATTGGAAAACAGAGCCTAGAGAAATCAGAATAGAGAGCAATCTAAATTCACTGTGACTGTGACTTTCAGACTACATTTTAGACTTTGTTGTCCTAGCCCCCTTATTCTCTAACCAAATTACCACACGTCCTACAAACTTAGTTCTTAATTTCACCTGCTTGTTCAAAAGCCTGTGTAGGATTCTCACACTTTAGAGAGTTTATTTCCAATTTCCAAGGCTGGCATTCAAGTTTCTTTATAACTTAGACCCTCTTTGTCTCCTGAAGTTCTGTATATACATTTCTTCCTAGAAAAGTGATCTATCTACTCACTGTGCTCTAGACTCATTCATGATTTTCTTTTTTGTTCATTCTGATTTTTTTACCTGAAATGCCCTACATGCATCTGCACATCAAATTAAAATGTTTTGCCAGAGCTGGGAGTGGTGGCACACACCTGTAATCCCAGTGATTTGGGAGGCATTGGCAGGAGGATCACAGGTTTGGGACCAGAGGCAGTCTGTGTAATTTAGCCAGACCCTGTGTCAGAAAAAAACAAAAGTGGGCTGAGGGTGAAGCTCAGTGGCACAGCACTTGCAAAGCATGTAAGCATGAGGTTCCATTTGCAATCCCTGTTGGGATTCCTCCAGGAGGGATAGAGGTGACCTGGAGGCTTATCCAGAACACCTAGAGGACTAGAATTTATCCTCCAGGGCAAGATGGCACCCAGTGATCCTTGCCCTACATCCTGGTTCTTCAATCCTGCCCTTCCCATTGAGTGATCCAAGATGGCACCTACCCTCCTAAGTACTTTACTCTAATTGGCCACTAAAAAGAACTACTGCTGATTGGATAAAATTTAACTTCCATTTTTACCCCAAGTTTGAATATCATCTCTGATTGGTCTGGCCCAGCTGCTTGCACTGAGCATGATTGGCTGGATAACACTCTGTGGGCAGTTAGGACAGTTAGATCATTGTCCTGAACTGTATATAAGCAGGGCCTGTCGTAGGCTCTGCATTCCTTGTTCTTATGCTTTTCTACCCTGTCGTGTCTTGGTTTTCCCCACCTTAATCAACCTTGTTCCTGATCCTGTGGAGAGAGACAACAGACGGAGAAAAGTTCAGCAGACATCTTCAAGAGGCAAGCCATTAAGCAAGATCAGGGGCCCCAAAGAGGTGAAGACATTGAGCCAGAGACTGGCAATTAAGCTGAGGACAGGTCTCTGGGCCCAGTGCCAGAGGCAAAGGCACAGAGTTTGCCCTCCCGAGTGGCAAACCCAAAACACCTTCTAACTATCACATTTCCCAGTTCTCCCTTATCCACAGCCCTCTACCTCCCCCTTTTCCTCTCTCTGTTAAATAAAGTCCTTTGTTTTGTTTCTAGCTGGTTGCCACATACTGCTTCTTATCCCACCTCCGTAGTTACCAAAATATGGCAGGTCCAAACACATTCATTGGGGTGTTGAGGATTCTGCTGTTCTGTTCATTTTCCCTATCACTACCCAATAAACCCCCACTACTGGAAAAAAAAAAAGTTTTGCCATCTTAACAATACTATATCTCCAATCCATGAGCATGAAATGTCTTCCTATTTATTTAGGTCTTCTTTAGTTTCTTGAAACAATGTGGCATTATTTCCAGAGTAAACATTTTTTGATTCCTTGGTTAAATTTATTCATCAGTGTTTTTGCTAAATTTATTCAAAATACTTCATTTTTTCTTTTGGTACTATATAAACAGAATCATTTCCTTAATTCATTTTCATTTTTCTTCTTAGTACATTATTGTTGTTGTTAAGTGCCATCAAGTCAGGTCCCACTCATAGTGACCCTCATAGGGTTTTCAATGGCTGATTGTTGCAGGATTGCTTCAGGAATAGATTGTCAAGTCTTTCTCCCATAGTACTTTATACTAGTATATCTATTTATCTTGTATTCCTGAAATTGTGTCAAACTTGTTTATTATTTCTGGTACCTGTGAGTGAATTTCTTAAGATATATATGCATTATATAATACACACACACACACACACACACACACACACACACACATAAGCATAATTTGATGACATAGTCTTTATATATAAATGTCATCAAAATAGAGTAAGTTCTACTTATTGAAGCTGAATTCCTTTTATTTCTGTTCTTGCCTTATTGTCCTGGCTAGAACTACCAAAAAATAATTGAAGTGTTGAGAGTATCTTTCCTTGTCTTTTTCTTATTCTTAGGGAAGTGCATTCAGCAGTACTCCATTAAATAATGATACTAGCCCTGAATTATGCATAAATGTCCTTTAGAAATTGAGGAAATTTACCTCTTTTTCTAATGTAAGGGTTTTTATCAGTAAGGAGTGTTATATTTTGCCAAATGCTATTTCTGCATATATTACAATATCTGTGAGGCTTTTTTATTGCCCTATAAACTATTGTATACAGGTTGCTCCATTCTGTTTGCTAGTATTTTGTTGAGGGTTTTGCATCTACATTCACAAGATATCTTGATCTTTGGATTGTAACATCTTTGGTTTGGTTAACAGAGTAATACTTGCCTTAGCACAGTGTATTTTAATGTGTTCATTCCTGCCATACTCTTTGAGAGAATTTGGATGAATTATCATTAATTATTCTTTAAGTATTTGTCAAAGTCTATCAATAAAGCCATCTGAGCCTGGGATTTTCATTGTGGACAGTTTTTTCTTATTATTATTCAACTTCCTTACTTGTTTTTGATCCATTTAGATATTCTGTTTTCTTGAGTTAGTGTTGGTAGCATGTCCTTCTAGGAATTTGTCAATTTCAGGTACTAGGGAATTTGTAGACCTTTCTCCAAAGGAGAATACAAATGGCCAATAGGTATATGAAAAATGTTCAACATCACTCATCATTGGGGAATGCAAATTAAAAGCAGGAGAAATAACCTCCATACCTGTTAGAATGTCTGTTGTTATTAGGTGCCATAAAGTCAGGTCCGACTTAGAGCAACCCTATAAACAGCAGAAAGAAACACTCCCTGACACTGTGCCATGTCGAGCACTATTATCAGTGCTTTTCTGCTATTCATAGAATTTGGGGGATTGTTTTGGGAGTAAGCTGCCACGTCCTTCTCCCATTTTTGCAGTATTGGGGATCTAGCCTAGGGCCTCAGAGTACATAGAGCAAGCATTTTGTTAGAATGTCTGTTATCACGAAAAATAACAAAAGTTGGAGAAAATGTGGAGTAAAATGAATGTTTGCACAATGTTGTTGGGAATATAAATTAATATAGCCCTTATAGAAAACAGTATGGTAGTTCCTCAAAAATTTAAAAATCAAACTACTCCATATTGAAAACTCCAGAAATTTCACCCCCATAGTATATATTCAAGTAAAACATTTGTATGTTGAAGAAATATCTGCAGCACTATTTACCATATCCAAGACATTGATCAACCTAAATGTCCATTAACATCTGAATGGATGAAGCAAATAGGGTACATATAAATGATGAGATAGTATTTATTCTTATAAGAAGAAGGAAATTCTGTCTTTTGTGACCACATAGATGAACACAGAAGACATTATACTAAGTACAGTAAGCCAGGCCTAGAAAGATAAGTAGCATATAATCTCACTCATATGTTGACGGAGGAAAAGTTGAACTCAGAGAGAGTAGAATGACAGTTACCAGAAGCTGGGGATGAGAGAAAATGGGGAGATGTTGCTCAAATGATAAAAAATAAAGTGAAAATCTGCATGATTTCAATCATTTTAAATACACTGGTGCTTGTTTTCTGGCAGAGAACTTGTCATATATTGAAGAATGTTCCATGGGTGCTTGAGAAGAGTGTGTATTATTCTGTTTGGGGCCAAGTGCTTTATTAATATCTATTAGTTCTGGATTTGCAATACTTTAAAGTTTTTCCATAAACAACCGTGTTGGTATCTTGCCTACTTATTCTATCCATTATTGAAAGTGAGATATTAAAATATATACCTACTATTGTTGAATTATCTATTTCTCTGTGAAGTCTGTTTTGCCTCATGTATTTTGGAGCTCTAATTTCAGGTACACATATCTCCATGGTGGTGATATCTTCCCAATGGTTCATCCTTTTATTATGATAAAACCTTCTTCATATATCTGGTATCTTTTCTGTTTTAACACTTGTTTTATCTGGCATTAGTATAGTTACTTGTGCTGTCTTTTGAATCCTACGACATTTAGATATATCTTGTCCATATTTTTACTTCAACTTTTTGTATTTTTTATATCTAAAATGCATGCCCTATAGACCTATGTGTGTGTGTCTGTGTGATTGTATTTTAAATTTAAACAATAGTCTCTGTCTTTTGATTAAGTTTTTAGATTAAAGTGAATATGTTACTGAGTCAGCTCCCTGAGCAGCAAAAAGCAAATTTTGAAAAAACGCACCACAACCACTTATACAGGTATATTTGTGCTGCTTATCGTTACAGCTAAGCAATAGTTACATATCATTTTGTTTCTTTTATGACTAAAGAAAGCTTGAAACTGTTTCCTGTTTTGATGTTACACAATAAAGTGGTAAAAACTTTGTATCATTATAAAGTAGATGCTAATGTTTCACTATGTAACTTGGATTTTGTCACATCTGTCTCAACTTTCTTTACCTGAAGGAACATTAAGAATGTGTTGTTGTGAGGTGCCATCGAGTTGGTATCCGACTCATAGCAACCCTACATACAAGAGGGGAAACACGATTGTCAGTGCTTCTCTGCTACTCATAGGGTTTTCAATGGCTAGTTGAATTTTGGGAGTGGGTTGCCAGGTCTACCTCCCAAACCTACAGCACCTGGTGTTCCCAGGTAGTCTTGCTTCTAAGTACTAACCAGGCCTGACCCTGCTTAGCTTCCAAGATCTGAGAGGATCGGATGCCACAGGGCTACGACTGCAGGCAAGAATGTGTTGTGAGAATGCAAATAGGTACAATAGTCTTAGTAACCCAATTCTAGAGTTTATAAAAATATACATACTTAGATACTTAAAGTCTTTGCCCACAAACTATCACTTTGATTTTTGGGTCTTTAAATGATTGGATTTCAGCTCAGTAAGTACAGTGTTGCTCTGCATTCTCTGGAGTCCAGAGTTTGTCCCCAGCACTACCAAAACGAGAGAAGGACTAGGCAACCTACTCCTGAAAACAATCCTGAAATAATCAGCCATTGAAAACCCTATGAGGGTCACTATGAGTCAGACCCGACTCCACAGCACCTAACAGCAACAACAATTGGATATTGACTCCCAAATTCTTCCTTCTATTATAAATTTTTGCTAACGAGTGACCCATTTTCTGTTTCAATCCTACACACACCCACATCTGTCCTGGCCTTTGTTGGCGAGTCTAATGGTTCCTTCATGCATCAAAGTGAACAAACTTGCTTCAGCCGATAACCTCAATGATTAAAGCTATCAGATCCTTGTAATTCAACAGACATCAATAAATTATTCTGGTCCTGGTTTTGCAGTTGAGATATTGTATAGTGAAAATAAATGGCCATGCAAAGGGTTTTTCTGGTGGGTTGGTTTCATGTGTAGGGTTACTTTCTTTGCACAAAAAATTTGAAGACAGTGAAAGTATTATCTCAAAATTATGGTTGGTTTCGAAATGAGCACCATGGCTGCTGCCTATAGAGCATGTGCTGCTGGGAACACCACCTGGGGCTCACGGTCAGCAAGGCTCCTTATTTAAAGGTCAGTGTAGGGTTCTGGAAACCAAGCCACTCCATCTCTGGCTGCCGTGGGCAACCCTGCTGCCAGCATGGTGTGTTCCTGCCTGTGATTTCCTAGCTGTTAGTGTAATGACACCTGGCTTCAAACTGTGCTTCAATACATTGCCTCTTCTTAAGATCCTTTACCACCCCTGAATCTCCCAGTGCACATGTATTTCAGTCTTAAATAACAACAAAAATACCAACCTCTTTGTTCCAAGCTAATTATACAAAGAAAAAAAATAAATAACACTTCCTCTTTGTGACACAGAAGTCTGTAGCTCATATTTCAAGCCAATTTCTTCCCTTTGGAATTTCCTGACATGATAAGACCACAAGAATTTTTCATCTATGATCAAGAAAGTTAGTCTACACATTAATCACTTTCAGGAGACACATGATTTTGTGTATTATTAATAAATTTAATATTCATTCAGTTCAACAAAATCATTGTTCAAAACACCAAAATGCTATATTGTTGGAATAATTAAATCAGTGAATACATGGTATGTAAAAATTTATTCTTATTTCAGGTGACTTATTGCTATTAAAGAAATCATTTTAATGAAAAATAATTATCACTTTTACCATGGCAACCCATTCCCCAAAATCAATCCGCCATTGAAAACCCTATGAACAGCAGAGAAGCACTGGCAATAATGTTTCGCCTGTTGTATGTAGGGTCACTATGAGTCGGACACCGACTCGACAGCACCTAACAACAACAACAACAATTATATTTCATGTGTATTTGTTAGGAGATATGATTTTAGTTAACCTAGGGCTGGGATTTAGCTCAGTTGGTAGAGCTGCAGTCTGAGGTCCCAAGTTCGATTCCCACCACTGCAAAAATGGGAGAAGGATGTGGCAACTCACTCCCAAGGCAATCCTGAAACAATCAGCCATTGAAAACCCTGTGAGGGTTGCTATGAGTTGGACATGGCTTGACGGCACCTAACAACAACAACAACAACATGCAAATGTGAACTGCTTTTGAGAAGAATGGGTAAGGCAATAAGAGAGAAAAGTGAAAGAATTCATAAATATCAGAATTCCACAGAAATCTCATGAAAGACTTTAACATGAGGTAAATGTGAAGATAATGGATTGCATTTTAAAAGGCTTGTATTCAAATAGAAAAGAAGTGTGATTCTAGAGACCCAAACTGCATTGGCTACTTTGAGCTTTTCAATCTATCAGAGCATATCAACTAAAGAATCAGCACCAAGAATTTGTTTAATTATGGATTCTGTTTTCATATAAATGCCTCATTTCTAATAAACATGAGAAGGTACTGGAAATCTTTGTAACAACTAATGTAAAAAGCCTTATGAAAATAAAGGCCCCAGATTCCTGGATTTTTAAATCTGGACTACTTTAATTGGATGGTGAAATCATTACAGTTGTTGTTGTTGTTGTTAGGTGCTGTCGAGTCCGACTCATAGCGACCCTATGTACAGCGGATCAAAACACTTGCTGATTCTGTGCCAGGCAAACCATCTTATTTATGTTTAAGCCCATTGTTGCAGACACTGTGTCAATCCATCTGGTGGAGGGTTTTCCTCTTTTGCATTGACCTGCCACTCTTCCAAACATGATGTCCTTCTCCAAGGATTGTTCTCTCCTGACTACATGTCCGAAATATGTAAGACGCAGTTTGGCCATTTTTGAGTAGGTATCTTGTTACAGAAGACCAGAGAGGATTTTAACCACATATTGTTTAGGGTTCACCTTAACAGTTCAATCTTTAAATACTTTAAGCATTAAGAAAATGTACTGTGGGTGGGAGCAGGGAAAAGGCCAGACTAACACATTCACATGCACACACACACACACACACACACACACACACACACACACACACATCTTCCCTTGGTATCCTCAGATTGATTGCAGGACCCCCCCCAGACAGCCAGATCCACATATGCACACATCCCTTATATAAAATGACACAGTATTTTCAACAATCTGCCCACATCTTCTTATGTACTTTAAATCATTTCTAGATGACTTATCATACCCAATACAATATGAATGCTGTGTAAACAGGTGTTACACTGTATTGTTCAGGGAATAAGAATGAGGAAAAAAGTCTGTACTTATTCAGGAGAGATGCAAGAAATTTCACAATATTTTTGATCCAAAGGTGGTTAAATCTGCAACTGGGGAAACTGCAGATATGGAAAACTGTGTATACATATGTATTACATATATTTCAAAGAAATATTGCCCCTGTAATCATTGTTGTTGTTGTTGTTAGGTGCTGTTGAGTCGGTGTCTGACTCATAGCAACCCTCTGTACAACAGGGGAAACACTATTGTCAGTGCTTCTCTGCTGTTCATAGGGTTTTCAATGGCAGATTGATTTTTGCGAGGGGGTTGCCAGGTCCTTCTCCCAAGCCTACAGCTTTTTGGTGTTCCCAGGCGGTATCCTGTCCAGGTACTAACCAGGCCCGACCCTGCTTAGCTTCCGAGATCTGACGGGATTGGATGCCACAGGGCTGCAGCTGCAGGCCCTGTAATCATTAGTACCATTCAAATAAGTTGGTTTCCATGAACCTTTCTTATTGTCATTTGAACTTCAAACACTTTTAAAAGATTGAAAGAATGTCCTCTATTTAGTGTTATTTAACATGAGACAACATGATGCTGTGGTGTTTTTCCAGGGCTAAGACTGATTTGTAACATGTGGCTCCATCTTACAAGGCCAAGACTCTATATCCAGGTTATAAAGTAGATACTCTTATTTTTAAAGATATTTCAAATTCCTTGTCACTAGTAATAGTGACATTGTTAAACACAGGATCCAAAAGAAATTGATAATTAAAAGCCACCTATTTAGTTGATAGAGTGCTGCTCTGTGCTCTCTGAGACCCTGCGTTCCATCCTCAGCACTGAAAAAATGGGAAAAGTACATGGCAGCCCACTCTTGAAGCAATCCCCAATCAGCCACGGAAAACCCTATGAATAACAGAGAAGCACTGAGACAGTGCAGGGCATGGCACAGTGTTGGGGAGTGTTTCATTCTGTTGTCCATAGTGTCACTATGAGCCGTACATGACTGCACAGCATATAACAACAACTTACTCTTAGATGATTCCCCTCTACTGTGCATTTTTAAAGCCCTCCACTTCCAATATACAAATGTTGTTGTTGTTGTTAGGTGCCATCGAGTTGAGTCCAACACATAGCAACCCTATGTACAGCAGATTGAAACAATCCCCAATTCTGTCCCAGGCACATGATTTATGTCTAAGGCCATTGTTGCAGACATTGTTTCAATCCATCTAGTGGAGGATTTTCCTTTTTTTCATTGAACATGACACTCTCCCAAACATGATATCCTTCTCCAGGGATTGGTCCTTCCTGCCTACACGTACAAAATATGTAAGATGCAATCTAGCCATCTTTGCTTCCAAGCAGCACTCTGGTTGCACTTCTTCCAGGAAAGATCTGTTGGTTCTTTTGACAGTCCATGGTATATTCAATAATTGTCTCCAGCACCATAATTCAAAACCATCAATTCTTTTCCTATCTCCCTTGTTAAATGTCCAGCTTTCACAACCATATGATGTGACTGAAAACACCATGGCATGAGTCAGATGAACTTTCATTTACAATGTGACATCTTTACTTTTCAATACTCTAAAGAGATCTTTTGCCACAGCCTTTCCTAGAGCAATGCATCTTTTGATTTCTTGATGGCTGCTTCCACGGGTGTTGATTATAGAGCCAAGCAAAGCAAAATCTTGGACAACCACAATCTTTTCTCCATTTATTGTGAAGTTGCATACCAGCCCAGTTGTAAGGATTTTTGTTTTGTTGATGTTTAGTCGCAAACCATATTGAAGGCTGTGATCTTTGATCTTCATCAGTAAATGTTTTAAATCCTCTTCACTTTCAGCAAGGAGAGTTGCATCATCTGCATAACGCAGGTTGTTAATGAGTCTTCCTCCAATCCTGATGCTGCATTCTCTTTCATAAACTCCAGCTTCTCTGAATTATTTGCTCAGCATATAAATTGAGGAGATACCGTGAAAGTACACAGCCCTGATGCACACCTTTCTCAACTTTAACCATGCAATGTTTCCCTGTTCTATTAGAACAACTGCCTCCTGGTTCACATACAGATTTCTCATGAACACAATTACGTGCTCTGGTATTCCCATTTTCTGAAGTGTTACCCATAATTTATTATGATCCACGCAATCAAATGCCTTTGCATAGTCAATAAAACATAGATATACATCTGTCTGATATTCTCTGCTTTCAGCTAATATCCACCTGACATCAGCAATGATGTCCCTGGTTCCCTGCCCTCTTCTGAATCCAGCTTGATTTTCTGGTAATTCCCTGTGTATATACAAATAATAGAGGCTAAATAATATGTTCTTTCCAAAAGTTCTAAGTTGTGCACTTTTTTCTCATATTTCTTTTTGCTATCTTTGCCCAAAAGGCCTCTAGTGATACAGCCTAGGAAGGAGAGGCCCGCGTGCAGAGAAAACCTCTTTACCTTGGTCAGAGCTAACCTCAGGGGCTAAAAATGGAAAGCATTCAGATAACATCAAAACAAATTTTGGCTCATTGCTTAAGTATAGCTGACAATTATAACCACTGTCTAAATTCTGATATGTGGTTATCTTTTTCTTTTTCCTTCTGGGTACAGGCTAAATTATTCACAATTTGCATTTTTTTTTAATGAAAGCATAGGTATATGCCTACACTTGTAGCACCGTGGCATCAGATCCCCTCTGATCTCAGAAGTTAAGTGGGGTAGGCTTGATTAGCTCTTAGATGAGAGATCATCTGGTAATACCAAGTGCTGTAGGCTTGGGAGAAGGACCTGGTAGCCCACTCCTGAAACGATCAGCCATTGAAAACCCTATGAACAAAAGAGTAGCACTGACATAATTCCAGGCATGGCACAGTGTTGGGGAGTGTTTTGTTCTGTTGTACATAGGGTTGCTATGTTTTGGACCCGACTTGACAACACCTAACAACATAGAACCACTGTAAATGTGTTAAAAACAATATAATGTAATAATTTATTTTATTAAGTATTATTATAATGTACCTATTATTCATCACACCTCATTATCACTCATAACTTAAACATTACCAGTGTTCTCCATCACTTCACTGTCATATTTATTCAGTCACCTATGGACAAGGAGCAGTTGAAGGAACACAGCAGATTAGAATTGTGAAGTTTTTCTATCTAATAGTGCAGATTAGATTTGGATGTGGATGAGATTCAAGAATGTTTAGGTATTTAAAAGTATTGTCATATATTAATTTTTCCATTGACCAAGTTTTTTCATTATTTCTTTAACTCTTTTCCTGCCTACTTCAGAATGTACCCATTTCTATAATTTCAATCATTAGAGTTAAATTCTTTATTAATATATATATTAATTATATACATATATATTAATGGGTTTCAATATTATATTTCCACACATTCATGCAGAATACACTAATCAAATCCAACCACAATTTTTCTGCCTTTTCCCCTCTCATACTCTTCAAAATCTTTAGTAATTACTATGCTACTTTCAAGTCAATTTTTTTGGCTTTGACATATGAGGGAAAACATGCAATATTTATTTCATTTAACATAATGTCCTTTAGTTCCACCCATTTTACTGCAAATGATAGGATTTCATTCTTTTTATGACTGAATAATACCTCTTTGTGTATATATACCATATCTTCATTATCCATCGGTCCACTGATGAACATGTAGGCCAATTCCACACCTTAGTTATTATCAATAGTGCTGCACTAAACATGTGTGTGAAGCTGTCTCTTTGCATGCTGATTTCATTTCCTTTGAATATGTACCCAGAGAGATGGACTATATGTAGATCTATTTTTAGTTTTTTGAGTAACCTTCGATGCTGTTCTCCATAAGGGTTATACTAATTTATTTTCCCACAGACCATATATGAGTTCATTTTTCTCTATAGTTTTGCCAGCATTTTAAAAAATCATTTCCATTTAAACTGGGTTGAGGCGATGCCTCATTGTAGTTTTGATTTCCACTTCCCTGATGACTACTGATATTGCACAATCTTTGTATATTTGTAGGGCATTCATATATCTTCTTTTGAGAAGTGTCTATTTAGATCTTTTGCTCATTTTCCAATTGGATTAGTTGTGTTTTTTGTTGTTAAAATTTCCTCACATTCTGTAAATTGGCCCCTTACTGTGTTGATTACTTCCTTGCTGTGCAGAAGCTATTTGTTGCTGTTGTTAGGTGCCATCAAGTCAGGTCTGACTCAAAGTGACCCTATGCACAACAGGACAAAACACTTCCTGACACTGTGCCATGCCCAACACTATGCCAGTGCTTCTCTGCTACTCATAGGGTTTTCAATGGCTGATCATTTCAGGAGTGGGCTGCCAGGTCCTTTTCCCATTTTTGCAGAGCTGGGGGTCGAAACTAGGGCCTCAGAGAGCACAAAGCAGCACTCTACCAACGGAGCTGAACCCCACCCCTGTGTTTTGAGGTCTTACTCAGAAAAATCATTGCGTATATCAAATTCTTGAAGTGTTTCCTCTATGTTTCTTTCAGTAGTTTCATGACTTATAGTTAGGTCTTTGATCCATCTGGGGTTAATTTTTGTACAGGGAGAGAGAGGAGTCAAGTTTCTTTTGCATGATGATATCCAGTTATCACTGCACCATTTATTGAAAAGGCTGTCCTTTCTATGATATATGTTTTGGCACCAGTCTTGAGATTCATTTGGCTGTAGATGTTGTTGTTAGGTGCCCTCGAGTCGTATCCGACTCATAGCTATCCTTATAGGGTTTTCAATGTCAGATTATTTCGGGATTGCCTTGGGAGTGGGTTGCCACAACCTTCTCTGTTTTTTGCGGTGCTGGGAATCAAATTCAGGACCTCAGAGACTGCAGAGTGGGGCTCTACCAAGTGAGCTAAGTCCCAGCCCCTTGGCTGTAGATACATGGGCTTATTTCTAGGATCTCAATTTTCTTCTATAGGTCCATGTGTCTATTTTTGTGACAATACTATGCTGTTTGGTTTCTATGGCTCTGGAGTGTATCTTGAAATCAGGTACTGTGGTGCCTCCCATAGGGGTCTTTTTTTTTTTTTTCAAGATTTCTTTGGCTATCCAAGGTCTTTTGTGCTTCCCTATAAATTTTAGGATATTTTTTCCAGTTATGTGAAAAACGTCATTGGTATTTTGATGGGGATTTCACTGAATCTGCAGATTGTTTGGGGCAGCATGGACATTTCAAAAATATTCTTCCAGCTATTGGACATGGGCTGTCTTTCCATCTTTTAGTGTTTTCTTCACTTTATTTCATCAGTGTTTTATAATTTTCATTTTAGGTGTATTTCACTCCTTACCTAAGTGTATTCTGAGGATTTTTCTTATGGGGGGATTGGGTTTCTATCATGAATGAAATTGTTTTCATGACTTCTTTCTCAGCAAACTTGTATAGAATAGCTACTGATATTTTAAATGTTGACTTTGTATCCTGATACTATATTGAATTTATCAGATCTAAAATCTTTTGGGAAAGTCCTTAAGTTTTTCCACATATAGGATCTTATCATCTGCAAATAGGGAAAGTTTGACTTCCTCCTTTCTATTTGTCCATGTCTTTTATTTCCTTCTGTTTCCTAATTGCTCTGACTATAACTCTTTATATCACATTAACTAAGAACAGGGAGAGTATAAACCCTTGTCTTGTTCTTGATATTTGAGGAAATGCTTTTATCTTTTCTCTATTTAGTGTAATGTAGACTGTGGGTTTGTCATATATAGCCTTCATTATGTTGAGGTGTGAGGCTTCCATGTAATTTGTTCTGAGATTTTGTCAAGAGTAAATATTAAGTTTTATCAAATGCTTTATCTACATTTATTGGAGTTAGTGTATGGTTTTTATCCTTCATTCATTATTGGTTTGCATATGTTAAACCTTCCTTGCATCCCTGAGATGAAACCAACTTGGTCACAGAGAATGATATTTATTACATGCTGCTGAATTCAATTTTCAAATATTTCATTGGGAATTTTTGCATCTATGTTCATCAGGAATACTGGTCTATAATTTCCTTTTTGGTTGTGTCCTTGTCTGGTTGTGGTAACAGGGTAGTACTGACCTCACACAATGTTTGGAAGGATTCCCTACCTTTCAATTCTTTGGGATAGTTTAAGAAGAAATATTATTATCTCTTCCTTCTGCCTTTGAAAAAGTTCAGCAGCAAAGCCTTCCAGCCCTTGGCTTTTCTTTGTTGGGAAGCTTTTCATTACTAATTCAATTTCATTACTTGTTATTTACCTATTTAGGTGTTATATCTTTATGGTTGGGCTGGGATTTAGCTCAGTTGGTAGAGCGCTGCACTGCAGTCTCTGAGGTCCTGAGTTCAATTCCCAGCACTGCAAAAATGGGAGAAGGACCTGGCAATCCACTCCCAAGGCAATTCCGGAACAGCCATTGAAAACCCTGTGAGGGTCGCTATGAGTTGGATACCGACTCGACAGCACCTAACAACAACATCTTTATGATTAAATTTGGGTAGGTGATATGGGTCCAGAAATTTGTCCATTTCTTCTAAGCTTTCCAATTAGCATATACTTTTTCATAATAATCCCTAATAATCTTTTGTATTTGTATGGGATTTGTTGTAATGTCTCTCTGTATTCACTTCTAATTTTACTTATTTGAGTTTTCTCTACTTTTTTCTTGATTTGTCTAGCTAAAAGCTTATTAATTTTATCTTTCCATAGAACCAAATTTTTCTTTCATTGATCCATTATAAATTTTTCATCTTTATTTCACTTATTTTTTTTTCTCTGATCCATGTTATTTATTCCCTTCTACTAGTTTTGAGTTTGGTTTATTCTTCTTTTTCTAAGTCCATAATATGCACCATTAGTCCATCAGGTTGTTTATTTAAAATCTTTTTTTTTAAATGTAGGCACTCATTGCTATAAACTTGTCTCTTAGGGCTGCTTTTGCTGCATCCTATAAATTTTGGTATGTTGTATTTCCATTTTCATTTGATTTGAAGAGCTTTTTAAATTTCTCTTTTATCTTCCTTGATTACTCACTTTTAATTCTAAAGTGTGTTGTTCAATCTCCATATCTTCATATAATTTCTAAAATCATTTTTGTTGTTGAAGTCCAATGTTATTCTATTGTGATTAGAAAAGATGTCACATATGACTTCAGTATTTTTGAATTTGCTAATTTTTTGTCATTTAATATGTAGTTTGTTCTGGTGAAAGTTCTACATGCTGATGAAAAGGTGTGTTCTGTAGCTGTTGGATGCAATACTCTATAAATGTCTGCTATGCTCATTTGATCTACAGTATGGCTTAACTCAGTCGTTTTCAATATTTTTGTCAGGATGATCTGTCCACTGATGGGAGTAGGATGTTGAAATCCCTCACTACAATTTAATTGGAGCCTATCTCTTTGTGTTTGTTGAATGTGTTGTTGAAAGTGTTTTCTATGCCAATAACATTTTTTCGTCTCACTTGCAAGTATTTGGGGATTATGGACATTAGTTTGTTTAATGGCATCCAAATAATCTCGAATGCTGTCATCATTTTTTAAAAATTTTGACTGAGTTATTTCAAAAGACCACTTGATTCAGTCTGTTCTTGAGGTTTTTATTTATTTTTTTTTTTTCAGTAGTTGGGGTTGAACCCAGCCTCCTGCGTGCTCTACAATTGAGCTGTAACCTTGGTTTCCCTCCCCTCCTTTTTATTTCTCTGTTGGAGACAGGGTCTCACTAGGTGACCTTTCTAGTAGGCAGCCTTTTCCTAAAGATGTATCTTGGGTGTTTGTTTTGCAATGTTGGCTTTGATTCCCGCTGGGCGCCACAGTAAAATCTTCCTATAGTTCTGCGGGCTGTGACTAGTGACACAGTGCACAGTGCACACCATGGCAGGGTTGGAGAGACCCACTGTTTCTTCAGGCCATGAGAGTGGGGACACGAGCAATCCAGACGCCTGTAGTGTAGACAACAGTGGTGCGGGGCATTCCACAGGGGGCTATTCCTACAAGGAGAACAGTGGTCCCTACTGGGCAAGGGGGATTTCTTCAGGCATTGTCGAAGCTAGCGCTGCATCTAACTGGGGCCTCTGGCACTGCTGGCTCCGGCCTGGTGCGGCACTGAGGCTCTGGTCCTCCAGCCAGTTGGTGGTGCGGCCTGGACCCTGCCTGGGAGAGGCAGTGGGAGGAAGCGGAGCGACCTGTATGGTGCTCACCCTCCTCCCAGCAGTAGTGTGGTCAGCCGAGATGTGGGGCGGCAAGCTGTGGAGCCCCCTTGGGAAGGAGCAGTAGAAACCGTGGTGCCCGCCCAGAAGTGGGACTTTGGCCAGAGCCAGATAGAGGTCCCTTTCTCTGCTCCTACCCTAATCACGCCTGCCCAGGGCCAGGCCGACAGCCAGAGCCAGTTACTCTCTGGGCCCCCATCCCCCTGTGGCAGGGCAGAAGGGAGAACGGTTCCCGCAGTCCGGCACCACCCGATTCACAGGGCGGCCACGGCCTTGCACCCTGCTCTCCTGGTCTCCCTGGAGGCGCCCTCTGTGCCTCTGCGTCACCACCCCACCCTACAGTGCAGGGAACAAAGCGGACTCAGGTCACAGCCACTCTGCTGGGTCAAGTTGGGTTTCTGAGGCAGCTGCCACAGGCCACATGGTGTAATGTGTGAGTCCCAGAGACCGGAACCAGGCTGAGGTTTCTGAGCCTGAGCCGCCAGTGTTCAGACAGCAGCTCCCTGCTGACAGTGGCCCCGAGCCCAGGCACCCCAGAGTTTCCAAAGCCAGGCTGCTGGGCAGGGTCAGGCTCCTGGTCTAATGAGGCTAGGAGGCCTGTGGAGCTCTGCAGCACTGGGGATTGCCGGCCACATGGTGGGGTTTGCAGCCCCTCTCCACCACACCCAGGGCGTCACTCCCTGCTGTGGAGCTGGAGGTTGATTTGGTTGCTCCTGGTGTGCTGCTGCCCCAGGGCCCTGAAGCTTACAGGGCTTCACTCTCCCTTCTGCTGATACCCAGTGTCTTCCCAGGCCATTCACCAACAAATGCAGCGCTACACGTGTTGTGATGCTTCCTCTTCCTGGAGGAGGAGGTGAGGGATGGGTGCCTCTACTAACGCTTTTTATCCTCCCACATTTAAATTTCTTAGTGCATCTCAACTAGAGTGGGTGAGAGGAAACCTTTGGAAGTGATGAAGATGTTTATGGCACTGGCTGTGTTGACAGCCTCATGAGTAAATTCTCTCCAAATTCAGGATTAATGAGTTAAATAGGTACAGATTCTTGTATCTCACTTATACCTCAATGGAATACTTTTTTTCCCAAGAACAAAAACTAACAAAAAAGAATGACACATGCCTGTAATCCCACAGACTAAGAGATTGAAGCAGGACAATTGCAAGTTGGAGGCCAGAGGCCACCTGTGCAAATTAGCAATACCCTGTCTAAAAATAAAAATAATTTTATGCTGGGGAGAGTGGCGCATGCCTGCAATCCCAGCCACTTGGGAGGCGGAGGCAGGAGCATCGCAAGTTCGAGACCAGAGGCAGTCTGTGTAATTAAACGAAACCCTGTCTCAAAAAGTTAAAAAAGTGGGCTGGGGTGCAGCTCAGTGGTATAGCACTTGCAGAGCATGCAAACTCGAGGCCCTGGCTTCAATCCCTAATACTGCAAATAATAATAATAATAATAATTTTAAAAATACAAAAGGAGGCTGAGGTTTCCACTCAGTGATGGAGTACACGCCCAGCATGCACAAGGCCCTGAATTCAACCCGATACTGGGAGAGAAAAAAAACAATTTGCACACACACACACATGTGTGTATTCAATGCCTCCATAATTCTTATCAAAACCACAGAAACCTTACAATTCTTTTTATCTGTGAATATCTCTCATATTTTTATGTTATACTCATTGACTCTAGTTTTAGCGTATTTAAAAATGGCCTAGATGGGCACTGTGGCACACAGCTGTAATCCCAGTGACTAGTGAGGTGGAGGTAGGAGGATCATAGGTTTAAGGCCAGAGGCAGCCTGAGTAACTTAGTAAGACCCTGTCTCAAGATAAATTAAAATATGGCTGGGGGTGCAGCCCAGTGGTAGAGCACTTGCAAAGTATGTGTGAGGCCCTAGGTTCAAGAACCAAGTACCACACCAAGTACCACATAAAAAAAAGGCCTAAAATTTGTTGCTGCTCTTGCTATCATAATGCCTTTTTAAGCATTTTCTGTCTCTGTCATACCATGTTGCATTCTACATAATTCCATACATCTATATTTCACTACAGGTTGAAGCCTTCGCACTGTGGCATCCGATCCCATCAGATTTCCGAAGCTAAGCAGGGTAGGGCTTGATTAATACCTGGATGGAAGACTGCCTGGAAACACCAGGTACTATAGGCTTGGGAGAAGGATCTGGCAGCCTACTCCCAAAAACAATTTGCATGTGAAAACCCTATGAATAGCAGAGAAGCAGGAGCAATACTGTTTCGTCTATCGGACAGAGGGTTGCTATGAGTCAGACACAGACTTGATGGCACCTAACAACAACAACAACAACATATTTCACTATTAAAAATTCTCTTAAATGTTATCTTAATCTTTTGCTTAAACCAACTGATATTTTGATCACTATAATTTTCATTTTTGGATGTTATATTTGTTTTCAAACCTGTTTCTTAAATTTGTTGTTTGGTATTTTATTCTTGTTCCAGTTCTCCTTTTGTCTCTTTAAATCCTTACAGTTTGAATAGTTTAGTTTCTTTCTGAATGTCCTATTGTCCCAGATTCTTAGGAATGCTAATCCTTCCACCATGAGTGCAGATCCTTCCTTCATGGTTCTGTAGGATTAGCCATTTCTTTCTGTGGCTTGTGATTTCTTCTTTGGCACAGGACAAGTATTTTCATTACTCCCTTGGCTTGAGACTTCCTTTCCTCAATGTTGGTGTCAGTGTGGACTCTACCCCTTTACATGGCATAAGATGAGAGGGTGTCTTCCATCCTTTGTGCTAAATAAAGAGCTGGACTGCAAAGGAAGCAGCTTGGTCTGTGGTCAGTCTTGTCCTGGTGAAGGCTTTTGTCTTCTAATCCTAACTGTGCATCTACATCCCCACAGCCCCTACCTGCTAGACCTTGTGTCTGACTTAATTTTGTCCCTGGATTGCCTTCTAGTCTCCTGACTTACATTCCTTCTGCTTTAAAACCTGGACATTTTCTGTTGTTCTCTTTTGTGTTCAGTTACACATTTCATGTTTGTTTCTGGTTTCATTCAGCATTTCTAGGAATCTGAAACAGAATGGGATTTTAGCTAGACAGTTCTCCATGCCTTTAGAAATTTGGGGCATTGATTTAAGACACCAAACACACTCCAGAAGCTTCTTGGCACCTCTGAGTCTGAGCTTTGTTTTGACCCTGGCCACCGGGCCCGTCTTCTCCAGCTGCATAGTTTATTGCCATGATCTCCAGATCCATGAGCATGTGATCCCAGGTCCTGGACCTCTTCCACCAGCCCTGGCTCTAGGCTTTTTGTTTGTTGTCACTTGTTTGTCTAGTTCCCATGTCCATTATGCATTTACCTTCCTTCCCAGGAGACCAAGTTGTGTCTTTTGAATGCTTTTCCAAAAGAGGATTGTTTGAATCTTCACATTTCTAAAAGACTCTAAGTCTTGAAAAACTCAGGTTTTCTTCTAGGCTGACTCCTTCCTCCCCTTACTCCCAAAATGTAGTTACCACTTCCTGTGGGTGAGTTATATCCACATGCCTCACCCTTACTTAACCTGTTGATTTTGAGATGGTGTTTTCCTACAAAATCTGAACTGGAATCTCTACCAATTCAGAATTCCCAGTAATTCTCAGTAAATAGGACAAATATTTTCATTTCTTCTGCTCCTAGTCCCAGACATGACACGGGAAGGTCATAAGGCTGGCTCCTGGGTCTGTGCTCTTCACCACACATCACTGGCCTTCTCTGTGGGAACTCAGTCAAAGCACTGTTAAATATTGTTTAAAAGGAAATAAGAAATTGGAATGATTTAAATCAAACTCTTTACTTTTTAGAGAAGATAGTTTTGTTCTTTAAAGACATGGTAGCACAAATAGATACAGGTTATCATATATTCTACTAATGCGTTTTAAGTCAGTAGCAGTTTCTTTCCACTAAATAATATGACAGGTAAAGATAGAAATAGATGAGACAATTTATTTTTAAATATTGAATCAAGGATCGTTCCTTGAGTACTATTAATATATTCCTTATATTTTAGGATAGTTCCATGTACATGGAATTAAGAGTTTTCTCAAGACTCTTTTAACCAAAATACAGACAGTGGGAGGTTAGGAAAATGATGACTCAGTAATGGGATAGTGTACTTTTCACTCAAAGATAAAAGCACAATAAAAAAAACTTAAGTTGTATCTTTCTCAAATACAGAAATTCTAAATATACACTAATATTTAGGTGAAAGATTGTTTTCTTATATTATGAATATATACATATGAATATATGCATCATTTTAGACAATGATGTTTGAAGGAATTTTACTCATTTCTCTTATACAGTATATTAACAGAATAGAAAATGTGCCCCATAATTTTGAGAAACGTATTGTTTTTCCATATTTTATATCTGAAATGCAGATTTAAATATTGTCTTATTTCTGAGGCTTGAAACAAAAGTCAACAGATTATCTTTCACTGGGGCTGAATTTACAGCATTTGAAGTCACATTTAAGATACAGCTTCTTGAATCAGTTTTCTTTAGTATTTCCTCTCTCACTTTGTATATTCAGGAGGAACAAACAGGTTTTACATTATTTTTCACAAACTCTATCATGCCAATAAATGCGGAGGACATTCAGCTAAACATGGTTTTTAACAGTTCACATTTCTCCTAAACTGGGAGATTTCTATGTGACCATCCATGAACTTGGTTTAGCTTCTGAATGAACCATATTTATTTTATTTGAAACAAAAACTCATACTGTTACAGAATTCCAAAGGGAATAAGAGAGATCTGAGGCTTAAGGAGGACTTTATTAGTATCACTACATGGCTCAGTAGAATCACTTCCAAAGACTGAGTATCGAACAAAGGAAGCTTGGACTTCCTATAGGGTCCCTGAGGGGAGAGGGCTTACAAAAGTGATAATGGTGTGAGAACAGACAAAGCAAGGCTTCAGACCTGGGTAGAGGGTGGTCAGGTGGTCAGTTACCTCTCACAACTGACAAGAAGAAAAGGGGAGGAAGTAAAGTCCTCCAGACTGGAATAAAGAGGCATATATTAAATGTGGTAAGCAGTTCCATCAAGCCGAAATAGCTCTGCTACTATTAGATTTCATTTTCAAGAAACCAAGGTGATTTAGGCACACATTACTGTAACAAGTTAAGCAACCTTCAGCTGAACAGTGCTTTAATAGAACTACTAGCTTATCTGAAGGGGGTCTTTCTCTGGGAGTCTGATTCAATAATACATATTCATGACATTGGTCCTAGGGGATTTCATATTTCTACATATGTGGTAATTACAGTCCAGTGAGTACATATTAATTTCACAATTAAATTTAATTTTTTTAAAGAGAGAGAGAAAAAAAAAACTTTAGCATAAAACCCAAGTTAACTTCCCTACCTTTGTCCCATCCCTCCAAATTCAGGGCTAGAAAATAAACAAATCACCATAAACACACATTTTCTTCCTCTACACTGTCATTCACCCTGAGAGTTAGTGCTCTATTCTCACCTGCCAATTCCAAGTAAAGTTGTCTCCACTCCTTCCACTTTATGCCATGTAGTTCCATGTGCAGTGTGGCCATTTGGGTGTTGAGGGCACAAGAAGAGATTAAAGTGCTCCCAAAAGAGTGGGGGCATTTTCTACCTTCTCACACAGTCACACAGCCTGGCTACAACCCTTCACTCTTCTCTATGAGAAAAAATCAGAAAAGGATGAAGCCCAGGAATGCTTTCAATCTCCTTTTATATTCCTGCTTGTAAAAGAAGAGACCTTCTAATCTACTAAACCCTTTACCCCGGATCAAAAAAACATCATACACAGGAAGGGCTACCTCACTTACACTTAATGTTTCCTGTCATAATGTGATCAAAATGTTGTTAATAAATGCATCTGGATTCTTAATGTTTTAATATTTGGAATATACAAAATCACCCAGGAAGAAATATTGTCATGTTTGCTTAGAATATGCGTTGCTTAGAATATGAAAGAACTCGTGTGCACAAACACAGACAGGCACATTCTGAAACTGCAAAGAGCAATCATATTTGAACTGAAGAAATGGAGGGCAAGGGTCTATAGATCCTTGAGAAACATTTGAAACTTTTATCATTTGAAATATGACTTTAAAAGATGAAAACATTAAATAGTATAGCTGGGCTTATGAGTCAGTGGTAAAGTGCATGCTTAGCAAGTGCAAGGCCCTGGATTCAATGCCCATTAACAAATTATATGCATCCAAAGACACAAATAAATGCTTCATAATAAAATGTATAAACCAAAATGAAATCCATGCGATTAAATTAGAACTTTGTCTATAATGGTCACTGAATTTTCGAGAAATGTCCTGTCAATTGACATGTAGTTTTTAAATCCTCAGGTGGTCCATCCAATTCCATTTTAAATTATACTACCATTCCATTATTTTGATATCTGGTTATGTTTAAAGAGCCAAACATTAATCAGGTGACAAACAAGTTAACATGTAGTCAGTATATACAAAATAATATTAATGATCATATATGTTTTCCTTAACCTTGATAAGATAAAATTAAAAATGAATATGATGATAAATCTAAACATTACATTGTCACTGGTAGTTTTCATTTGCAGTAAGTTTTCTGCTTTTGAGAAACATATCATAGTTCCATAAGGTTTAATTTCATTTCACATTATTGAATAGTCAAAGGCTATCAAATGTCAAGCTTCCAGGATGTGTTAGGTTTTACCTGTAAAGACTTAATACAATTACAAATTCGTTTGGACTTTAAAAGACCATGACACATATATCTTTTAGGAAATATTCAGCTTTGTCCTTCAAAACTTTTTTTAGTTAAAATCACTTTTGGATCTTGGAAGGGAGTCACTAAAATGTTAAAAATCAGGTTTAGAAAATAAATCATCTGAGACAGTTCTCAAAAGGATGGTCAACATCCTTAGCCTTCAGGGAAATGCAAATCAAAACTATACTGAGTTTCCATCTCACCCCAATAGGAATGGCCAACATCAAGAAAATAAACAACAACAAATGCTAGCAAGGATGTAGGGGAAGTGGAATACTGCCAGTAGGACTGTAAACTAGTATAGCCATTATAAAAGTCAGTGTGGAGTTTCTTCATAAAACTAAAAAAAGAACTATGATCCAACTCTACCACTGCTAGGTATATACCCAAAGGAATATAAGTCATCACACCATGGAGATACCTGCACTTCCACGTTCTTTACATCACTGTTCACAATAGTCAAGACATGGACTCAACCTAGATGTCCTTCAGCAGATGATAGATTCTTAAAATCTGATATATAGCAAACATGTAATATTATTCAGCCATAAAAAGTGAAATCATGTCATTTGCAGGAAAATAGAGATCATCATTTTAAGTGAAATAAGCCAAGTACCTCATGTTCTTTCTTATATACAGAAGCTAGGTTTATTTTTAAAATATATATGAATACACATTTATATGTATGTAAGATTGGAAAGTATAAGGAGATATATCTGGAGTTGAAAAGGGAAGGAGTTGGGACTAATAAGTGAGGGTAATGAGGGAGTGAATAAGACATGATATAATTGTATGAGCTGCCATGTTGTTGTTGTTAGGTGCCGTCGAGTCGAGTCCGACTCATAGCGACCCTATGTACAGCACATCGAAACACTTGCCGATTCTGTGCCAGGCAAACAATCTTATTTATGTTTCAGCCCATTGTTGCAGACACTGTGTCAATCCATCTGGTGGAGGGTTTTCCTCTTTTGCGTTGCCTGCCACTCTCCCAAACATGATGTCCTTCTCCAGGGATTGTTCTCTCCTGACTACATGTCCGAAATATGTAAGACGCAGTTTGGCCATTTTTGCTTCCAAGGAGCACTCTGGTTGTACCTCGTCTAGGACAGATCTGTTGGTTCTTTTGGCAGTCCATGGTATATTCAATAGA
>VMDO01012599.1:0-61570 GCA_007922755.1 Pedetes capensis | reverse complement strand
TCCCCAGCCTCATCTCTCAAACTCATCTTTTCCCACCATTTTTATTCCGACAGTGCTGAATTTTTTTTTTGTAAATTTTTAATGTACACCTTAATGTGATTCATTCTGACATGTTTTTCATTGTAGCATTTCCATATATGCATTTTGATGTACATTATTCATATAGGTGCCCCCTTACCCTCTTGTATGCTTCCCCCCCCACCCTCCCCATCTAAATCTTCACTATCATTTACTTGGTAATATTTTTCTATATGTTCTTGGTTTCTATATGTCCTTCCAGTTCTGTTTAAGATAGAAACTTTTCCTATAGTGAACTTTGTTTCCATCTTGTCAGAACAATTGCATGCATTTTCTAGACTATTTATATTGACACCATTCTTAGCTTTTTTTCCTTTTATTTTGATTCGACCTTTGAATAGGATTTTTCCTTCTTATAATTTTGAATCAGCTCCCACATATGAGTGAGAACATGTGGTGTTTCTCTTTCTGAGCTTGTGTTCATTCACTTAAAATAATTTTCTCTAATTCCATCCATTTTGCTGCGAATGACCCTATTTCATTTTTCTTGATTGCTGAGTAGTATTCCATTGTGTATATGTACCATAGTTTTTTTTTATCCATTCTTCTGTTGAAGGCACTTTGGTTGATTCCATATCCTTGCTATTGTGAAAAGTGCTGCATTGCACATGGAGATGCAGGTGTCTCTGTGGTATGATGACCCAACTCCCTTTGGGTAAATTCCCAGTAGTGTTATAGCTGGGTCATACAGTAGATCTATTTTCAGTTTCTTAAGATACCTCCATATTGATTTCCACAGTGGTTGGACCAATTTACAACTCCACCAACAATGTAAGAGTGTTCCCTTTCCCCGCAACCTCGCCAGCATTTGTTGTTATTTGTTTTATTGATCTTGGCCATTCTTACTGGTGTAAGGTGAAATCTCAGAGTTGTTTTAATTTGCATTTCCCTAATAGCTAGGGATATCAAGCATTTTTTCATGTGTTTCATGGCTTTATGGACCTCTTCATTTGAGAAGTGTCTACTCAGTTCCTTTGCCCATTTGTGTAGTGGGTTATTTGTTTTTTGGGGGAGTTTTTTCCTAGAGTTCTTTATAAATTCTAGTAATTAGACCTTTATCTGATGTATAAAATGCGAAGATTTTTTCCCATTCCTTGGGGGTTTCCTTGACTCTGTTAATTGTTTCTTTTGCTGTGCAGAAGCTTTTTGATTTCATGTAATCCCACTTATCTATTCCTGTTGCAATTTTTTGAGCAATTGGAGTCCTATTAAGGAAATACTTTCCTATGCCTATATGATGGAGTGTATTGCCTATCTTGCCTTCTATAAGTTTTAAAGTTTCTGGTTTTATGTTGAGATCTTTTATCCATTTTGAGTTAACTCTCGTGTATATTGAGAGATGTGGGTCACCTTTCATTTTTCTGGATGTGGATGACCATGTTTCCCAGCACCATTTTTTGAAAAGGCTGTCCTTTTTCCAGTTTACTTGCTTTGCTCCTTTGTCGAAAATCAGGTGGCTATAGGTGTGTTGAGGTATATCTGGGTCTTCTATTCTGTTCCAGATGTCTTCAGGCCTATTTTTGTGCCAGTACCAAGCTGTTTCTGCAACTACTAGTGCTGAATTTTTATGTCATTTCTCCTTCCTGAGATTGGCTTCCTGGTGAACTCCCATGCATCCTTCAAAACCTACTCTCTATATGACCACCTCATAATATTAATTATGCTGCCCTCTGTGCTACTTTGCTATTCTTGTTCTTGTTATGATTCTTTGGATTATAATGATTTATTTTTTTTGCTAATGTCTGCCAAAAAACTGAAGTTTCTTAGGGTAATATTTGAGTCTAATTCAAAGCTGTATCTGTGGCATCTAGCAGTATACCTAAACCAGGTGCAGTGGTGCATGCCTATAATCCCAGCACTCAGGATGCTGAGGCAGGAGGATTGTGACTGTGAGTTGGAGGTCAGCCTGGGTTACACAGTGAGATCCTGTCAAAAGCAAACAAACAACAAACAAATAAAACAAAGATCCTGCCTGGTACTTAGTTATGCTCAACAAATGTTACTGCCCTTCCTTTTCACCACAGGACAGCTGACACCCGACTGGGGGCTGGCCATCCCTAATTCTCAGTGCCCCTTCTCCCTTTCCATGCCCTTTACCTGTAGTTCTTACTGCACCATTTTCTGAAGGCTTGTGTTCCCTCCATTCTCAATACCCCCACCCCAGCCATGACTCCACCAAAAAACCTGATCAGGGGTACATAATTTAAACACTGCCATGATTTGGTTTGAGTTGTTCTCTGCCTCTAGCTTGCAACCTGTCCCTCATTAGAGAGGCATTGAAGGACTTGCCACAACAAAAGAGACAGGATTAATCTTAACGGATCCTCTGGATGGCTCATGTCTTTGTTCCTTTGGTCTCACAACAACCCAGTAAACAAGGCATTTTTGTTTTCATTTTACAGAAGACACTGGGGCTCAGAGATAGCATGTGACTATCACAAGGTCACTCAGCTATTAAGTGGTGCAGCCAAGATTCCAACCCACATTATCTGACTCCAAAGGGGGCATGTGGAGGAAGAGTCTATGGAGTTTAGGGTGGGGGTCCTAACTACTCTCTACACAAAAAATGAAAACCCACTGCCCAAATAATTTCCATATGTGAAAGGTCCCAGGCTGAAATCCTGCTTCTCGGAAGGGACTCCCACCTTCTTCATCCAGCCCAGGCTGTTCTCCCTGAACTCTGACCCCCTACCCCACACTGTGCTTCCCAGGTAGGGGTGCATTCTGAATTCCCTTGGTCCCTGGTTCGAGTTTCTTGTGCACACATCTTTTCACCCCAACCTGAGGCTGGAAAGAGGGCTCATGGTCCCCACACAGGGTCTCAGACAATGTCAGGCACATGGCATACAACCAACCACTAAGTCTTTTTATTGCAAAACTTACTGATTCACAGAGTCCCCAGCCCCACCTCCAAGTCCTTTTGTGATCTGGAACATGTCACTTCCTTTTCTTTAGACTTTGGTTTCCTTATCTCTAAAGTAAGGAGGCTGGACTAGACTAATCTATATCTAACATTTATATAAAATTCACCATGTGCAAGGCATTACTTTAAGAGTTTTACATGTGTTGACTCATTGAATCCTCACAACCCCTAGGAGGCAGATACCCTCATGATCTTATATTATAGACACCTGAAATCAAAGCACAGAGATGTTCAATAACTTTCCCAAAGCCACACAGCCGGTTAGTAGGCTGGACTTAAAGCCAAGCAATCTGGTTCTGGAGTCCATGAGCTCGCCATGACATGTAACTCTTCTCCTAGATTTCGTTTGACGATATGAGCTTCACCCTCACTCATCTCACAAGCACATACCGAACCTCTACTCTGTACCATCATAGGTTTATGATGTGATATGAGGTCTTGATTCTGCCCTCAGGGGTCCATCCCTCTCCCCCATGGTGAGAAGAGGTAGCTGAATTTGTGGATTAGCCTAGGCATCCTGCTGGAGGTCTGGGCTGACTACTACACAGGCACACTTGTCCTGTGTGCCCCCCAAAGTGGCCCCAAATTGGACAAGAGACTTGGCTGAAATCCAAATTCCCAGCCTCTGGTACTTAGGTGATGTAGACAAGCCATTAAAATGTTTTTAGTGTTTGTCTCTTCTGATCACTAATGAATACTGAAAAACCACCCACCTCCACTATCATTATTTTGGGACGTTTCCTTCTTACCTGTTCCATGCAGGTGAGACACATGGAAATGGTTTACTGTAAATATTGCTTTGTAACCCTTTTCACTTAATACTTAACAAAAGTTGTCCTTGATGAAAGTCTTTATTTTCTTATGGATTCACATTATAGCACAGATGCTTTATCAGGAGCTGAGACTAAGCACAGTGGGTGCCTCTGTCCTACCATCTGTCAAGTGGTCCCACCAGCTCATAGGCTTCATTCCAGAGACGTCACTGGGTACCTCCAACCTCCCCAGTATCCCCATGACCCTGCACCCTACTGCACGCAGCAAACACCCCATCTGGGCTCCCACGCTCCTGCCCTCCTCCCGGGCCCTGCCCGTCCAGGGCCCACTCATCCACCCTGGCTCCTCACTGAGTCTGCCCCCGCCAGGCGGCTCCTGAGTCCCTCACCTGATGTAATCACTCTCTCCTAACCCCACCAGGCAAAGTTCAAGTTCCTAGCAGGCAAGAACACGTTTTACCTACGAGTTTTCGAAACATGCAACACAACAGTTTCTGTACAGAGAGACTCTGAGGCATCGAAGGAGGAACAAAGGACTTGGCTGAAATCTGAATTCCCAGCCTCCTGCCTCTATTTGATACTTAATGTGACATAGACAAGCCATTAAAATGTTTTTAATATTTGTTTCTTCTGATCACTAATGAATACCGAAAAAACACAAAGACTCAATTGCTTATTTTCACTACCCACCACCACTATCGTTGTTTTAATGTGTTTCTTTTCTATGTAGGTAGCACACGTAGAAGTGATTTACTATAAATATTGTTTGTAACCCTTTGCACTTAATACTTATCAAGTTGTCCTTGATTAAAACTTTTTCTGTTGAAGAACTTGAAAAAATATTTTATTGAGCAATTATATGAAGTCATGTAACCATCACTGCAATCAAGATTTAGAATATTTCCACCATTCCCAAGAATTCCTGCCACTTTGAAGTCAATCCTCATATCCCAGGAAGTAGCTTAGGAAGTCCTTGGCCTCCTTCCATAGCCCCATTTTTTTTTAGTTCTTCTAGTGCTGGGGATGGAATCCAGGGCCTCCTACAAGTAGGCAAGCACTTTTCCTCTGGGCTACATCCCTAACACTTATAGCCTGATTTTTCATACTTATATAATATTCCATCTGTTGGCATGCTGTTACTTTTTTTATCCATTTTGGAATTGTTAAACATGGAGTGAAATTCATTTTTCCCTGTAATAAATTATAGTCCTATGAGCAATGTTTGATCATACCTCTGCTTATTTCCTTGGAATAAATGCCCAGACTTGGAATTGTTGGCTCAAGCAGCAAGCACCGTTTTAAGGTTTATGATAAATGTTTCTGCAAGACACTTTTAATCTCTCTGAGGCTCAGTTTCCTCATTTGTAAAATAGAGATTAAAAATTCCAACCTCAAGGAGTGGTAAGGATTACATGAGACAAGATACAAGGCATTTTGATTAACTAGAAAACCATCCGCAAATACTTGGTATGTGACTAGGAAGGAGAGCCTTTCAGTCAGACGGAGCTGGGCCTGAATCCTGACTCTGTCTTTTCTGGCTGTTGAACTTGAGTGAGCTGTGTTACTGTGGCAAGCCTCAATTTTTACATTATCAAATGGGAGTAACAGGTCCCATTCTCTTATGGTTGTTATAAAGGTAAAGTTCAACATCCCATGTAAAGACCTTAGAATAATTCCTGGCTCATAATTGCTCAGTAACATGTAGTTAGTAGTTCCAGTCAAGTTTCTTGGTTACAAACAAATAGACATCAACTCTGTTTAACTTCAGGAGAACAGGAATTTATTTTAAGCACATTGGATGGCTCATGGAATCAACAGGAAGGCTGGAACCAGGGGTGGAAGACAGGTGGGAACCAAGGTCGACTGGGCAGCTGAGACCACAGCCCAGGCCTTGCCCTAGAAGCTGTCTTATTAGGACCTGGAGTGGCCACTGGAGGCTTGTAGCTGAGTCTGCCACCAGACACCAACACCATTTGGCTGCAACCTTCATGGGTCACCTGGTGTCTTCAGACAACTTGCTTCAGGTAGAGGCATCCAGATGGCTGAGTCCAGCATACAGGCCACAATCCTGGTTGCCAGCCATGGATGAAAAGGTGCTTTCAATGAGCTTCTACAGGTGGATGAGTGCTCCTCTTCTCACAGAATGAACAAGTTTCCTAAAATAGGAAATGGGCTCAGGCATCTCATAGCTGAAAATGACCAGGATCCACTATGCTTTTATTTTTAATATTATAATGATTGAATATGTAGTGAATTGCATTTATTCTATAAGCACACGCTAAACACTATTGGTGGGAGAAGGATGTGGCAGCCCTCTCCTAAAAACAATCCTGAAACAATTAGCCATTGAAAACCCTATAAGAGTTGCTATGAGTCAGACCAGACTCAACAGCATCTAACAACAACAATGAACACAATTGTTTTAGCATTTTAAAGAAACTTCTTGATGTATTTTTTAATAGAAGATATATCAAGTTGCACATTTAGTGTCATATTGGGCTTTCTTCCTGTGAGAATGTCATCACAATCTTCTGATCATTTTCCTGTGTGTGTGTGTGTGTGTGTGTGTGTGTGTGTATGAGAGAGAGATGGGGGTGGGCATGGAAAGGACAGAAGGAGAAGGCAGAAAGTGAGATTTACTAAAAATGAACACTCTTGATCAAGTTCATAAGTTTATTTCCTGAGACTTTGATTTGATACAACTTTTCATTAGAACAGGAGACATCCCCAGAGTAGGATGAGGTAGACAGTCCAGCTGGCCATAGCTTAGAGGAAGCTGAGGGATGTGCTAGTTTCAATGGGAAATCTTTATCTCAGCTGTAATTTATTGAGCGCTTACCAGGTATTACCTTATTTAATTCTTGAAATCACCCTGTGACAGGGGAACTGAAGCTGAGAGGACACATGATATTTTCAAGGTCACCCAGCTTCTGAGTGAAAAAAATTTGGTTTTGAAGTGGGGTTTGCCTATCTTTGAATTCACTGCATTTAGTTACATGGCTGAGGAGCTGGGAAAAGGATAGCTGTATAAACAGACAGGTGGGCTGGGCAGATGCAGCAATGGGAACAAAGGTAGGGGATAACTTCTCTGGGAGGCACTTTCTCCATCAGTCTGAGAAGATTCCTGGGCCCCAAGCCCAGGAAGGTGGACTTGTTCATACAACAGATATTTTAAATATTTGTTTTTTACTAAACACTTTATTATAAAAGATTAAATGAATATATGCTTATGTAGAATAAAGTTTGGAGGATACAGAAGAAATGGACAAATTCCTTAACATGTATGACTTACCAAAACTAAACCCTGACGACATAAGCAAATTAAACAGACCCATTATAACCACTGAGTTAGAGGCAGTAATAAGAAACCTCTCAAAAAAGAAAAGCCTAGGTCCTGACAACAAGTTCACAACTGAATTCTATCAAACCTTTAAAGAATTAGCACCTATTCTCCTCAAATTATTTCAAAAAATAGAAAAAGAAGGTATACTTCCAAATCCATTCTATGAAGCCAGTATCATCCTGATGTCAAAACCAGGGAACAAGGAAAGAGAACTATAGACCAATTTCTCTGATGAACATTGACGCAAAAATCCTTCATAAAATTCTGGCAAACTTAATTCAGCAGCACATAAAAATGGTCATACACCACAATCACGTGGGCTTTCTTCCAGAGATGCAAAACTGGTTCAACATTTGTAAATCAATTAATGTAATTCAACATATCAAGAGACTTGTAGCCAGAAGTCATATAATAATCTGAACAGATGCTGAGAAGGTCTTAGACAAGCTCAATATCCTTTCATAATAAACATCCTGAAGGAGTTAGGTATAAAAGGAACTTATCTCAACATCATAATGGCCATCTATGAGTAACCTATAGCCAACATCATGGTAAATGGGGGAAAATTGAAAGCATTTCCTCTAAGATCAGGGACAAGATACGAATGTCCATTCTCTCTTCTTTTATTCAATATTGTGATTGAAGTCCTAGCCAGAGCAATGAGGCAAGAGAAAGAAAGGAATACAGATAGGGAAAGAAGAGGTCAAATAATCTTTATGACATGATCTAAAGGACCCTAAAAATTCCACTAGAAAACTCCTAGAGCTCATTAGCTCCTTCAGCAAAGTAGCAAGATACAAAATTAACACTCAAAAATCAGTAGCCTTCCTTTATACCAATAGTGAATAGGAAAAGAAGGAAATCAAGACAACAATCCCACTCACAGCATCTACTAAAAAATCATATACTTAGGAGTCACCCTAACCATAGACCCTAAAGACATATACCAGGAAAACTTCAAAACATCAAAAAAAAAAAAGAAAGAGCAGAAGACACTAAAGGATGGTAGGACCTCCCTTGCTAATGGATTGGGAGAATTAATATTGTGAAAATGGCTATCCTACCAAAAGCTATATACAGATTTAATGCAATCTCCATCAAAATACCAAGGAAGACTTTTCAGAAATAGAAAAAACAATCTTAAAATTCATATGGAAGCACAAAAGTTTGCATATAGCCAAAACAATCCTAAGCAGCAAAAACAGCACTGGAGGTATCACAACACCTGACTTCAAACTATACCACAGGGCTACAGTGGCTTGAAACTGTCACAAAAATAGACATGAAGATCAATGGGACAGAATAAAAAACCCAGAGATACACCCACACAACTACAGCCACCTGATATTTGACAAAGAGGCTAAAGACATTCATTGGAGAAAAGATATCCTCTTTGACAAATGGTTCTGGTAATATTGGATAGTCATTTGCAGAAGAATGTAGACCTGTATCTCTCAATCTGTATGAGAGTCAACTCAAAATGGACCAGAGACCTCAACATAAAACCAGAAACCTTAAAACTGCTAGGAGAAAAGATAAGGAACATGCTCCAACACATAGACATTAGCAAGCATTTCCTTAACAAGACTTCAATTGCCCAGGAAATTGCACCAAGAATGACAAATGGGATTACATAAAACTAAAAAGCTTCTGTTCAGCAAAGGAAACAATTAACAGAGTAAAGAGAGAGTCCACTGGTTGGGAGAAAATCTTTGAGTCCTAGACACCTGAGAGAGGATTAATTTCTGGAATATAGAAAGAACTTAAGAAATTAAACACCAAAATGACAAATAACCCAATAAGTAAGTGGGCAATGGAACTGAACAGACAGTTCTCAAAAGATGAAATATGAATGGCCAATAAACACAAGAAAAAATGCTCAGTATACCTAGCCATTAGGGAAATGCAAATCAAAACAACACTGAGATACCATCTCACTCCAGTAAGAATGGCCAAGATTAGCAAAACAAATAATAACAAATGCTGACAAAGATGTGGAGAAAAAAGAACACTTTTACACAGCTGGAGGGACTGTAAATTAGTTCAATCATTTTAGAAACAAATATGGAGGTACCTCAGAAAACTAAGAATAGAACTGCCGTATAACCTAGCTATACCACTCCCGAGCATATACACAGAGGAAGATATGTCATCATCCCAAGGGACACCTGCACTTCCATATTTAGCAGCACTTTTCACAATCACAAGGATATGGAATCAGCCAAGATATCCATCAACAGAGAAGTAAATTGAAAAATTGTAATATGTATACACAGTGGAATATTACTCTGTAATAAAGAAGAATGAAATTATGTCATTTGCAGCAAAATGGATGGAACTGGGAAACATGATTTTAAGCAAATTAACTCAGACTAAAAAAAAAGAGAAATGCTATATGTTCTCACTCATATGTGGGAGCTAAATCAAACTTCAGGAAGAAAAAATTATATATGTTTAGATATATAAAAATGAACAATCATACCTATCTAAGAATGGGAAATACAAGCAGATCAGTGGTGGGAGCTGAGGTTGAGAAAGAGAAAATAATGTAGAGGAGTAAAGAAGGAGAGGAAGATCTCAGAATATAATATGCAACTTTATGAATACATGAAAAAGTGCAGGGGGAAGGGAAAAAATCAATTAGAATATAACCCATGATTGCATACAATTTTCATTACATATTAAGATCTCTACTTTTTTCTTTTCTTCTCTAGTTTATATTGCTCTGTAAAATATGTAAGATGATGAATGTGTAAGCAAAAATGATTTAATAGTTGCATAATGGACATAGCAAATGACTTATTTACTCTGTACCCCCCAACAGTTATAAGCAAAATTTTTTTAAAAAGAAAATGTAAAAGAATAAAGTTTGGAGGTTTCTATTTATTCTTTTCCTCTTCCAACCCTTTTGGACAACTAATATCAGTTTTTATACCTTCTTCCAGAGTTCTTTCTATGCGTTCATTCCCACAAGGAAGTATTCATATGTCCCTCTATACATAAGTAAATCACATCATGCTAAGTGAATTGTTCTATCTTTTAATGTGCCCACTTAAGAATACCCCTTGGTGTCAGGCATGGTGGTATACACCTGTAGTCCCAGAACTTGGAAGGCAGAGGCAGGGGGATGGAAAGTGTAAACCCAACCTGCGCTGCATAGTGAGAAACTGTCAGTGCTTCTCTGCTATTTATATTGTTTTCAATGGCTGATTGTTTTAGGTATTGTTTCGAGAGTGGGTGTTCAGGCTCTTCTGCCATTTTTGTGGTTCTGGGGATTGAACCCAGGGCCTCAGAGTGTGCAGAGCAGCACTCTGCCAACTAAGCTAAACCCCAGCCCTCCATGATGATACATGTAGCTTTATCTCATTTTTAACAGTTGCATGTTTTCCATAGTGTGATCCTTATATGAATAGACCATAATCTACTTAACTACCATCTATTAAAGGTTTGTCTTACATTTATTTGTTTGTTTGTTTAGTTATTTATTGCTACTATAAACCATGTTACAATGATGCACAAATGATTCTCTGGCTTCTGCAAACTTGTTCAGACTGCTGGTGTTGATGTGTTGGGCATCCTGCCACACTGATCTGTAGTTCATCTGTTAGAGAAGATGCAAGTTTCACTCAGCTTAGCCTTTTCTCCAGAATCTACATCTGACTGCCCCTTTCTTTGAGACAGCCACTTCTCCCTTGTGTTATCTTTGCACCCTATATACAATTTAGTCATTGCTCTCAGTACTCTGAAGTGTAATTATTTATATACTTGTGTTTCTTCTACCAGATTGTGAGTTCTGAGAAAGCAGAGACTGAAGTCTCTGTTTCTAGCCCAAGGCCTGGCACGTGGTTGTTGTTGTTGTTAGGTGCCATCAGGTCAGATTTGACTCATAGCGACACTATGTACCACAGAATGAAACACTACTCGACACTGTGCCATGCCCAGCACTATGTCAGTGATTCTCTGCTATTCATAGGGTTTTCAATGGTTGATTGCTCTGGGAATGGGCTGCCAGGTACTTATTCTAAGTCTACTGCACCCATATTCCCAGGCGGTCTCCCATACAAGGACTAACCACCCCAGCCCTGCTTAGCTTCCGAGATCTGATGAGATCTGATGCCAGGGTGGTATGGCTGTGGACTAGGAGGATCGAGAAATATTTGTTAAATGACCCTGAATCTATGTGCTTAACATTTCACCAGCCCCCTCACAAGCTTATAAAGGCATGAGTTCTCTCTCTCTCTCTCTCTCTCTCTCTCTCTCTCTCATTCTCTCTTTCTAATTCTTGTCCTAAATTGCACATATAATAGACACACAACATATATACTCTTATAGAGAGAAACAGCTTTCCAGGAAAATATTTGAATTTAGGAAAGATTAGGAAAGACATGGACAGTGACCTTTTCCTCTCTGTCTAAAGAAGAATAGCTGTTGACTCTCTGTATTAGTTTCCTAGGGCACTGCAACCAAGTACCACAAACGGGATAGCTTAAACCACAGAGATTTATTGTCTCAGTTTTGGAGGCTAAAACTCTGAAATCAGGGTGGCAGCAGTACCATTGCCTTCTGAGAGCTGTGAGGGAGACTGTATTCCAGGCTGATCCCCTTGGCTTGCAGACAGCCCTCTTCTCCCTGTTCCTCTTCCTCTGTACCTACCTGTGTCCAAAGCTCCGTTTTGACAAGGACACTAGTAACACTGGATTTGGGGCCCACACTACTGACCTCATTGTAACTTGATTACCCTGTGGAGACCCTGTCTCCAGTAAGGGCACATTCTGAGTGCTGAGGCTTAGGACTTCAACATTTGAATTTTGAAGGGAGTCACAATTCAAATGGTAACATTGTATTTCTGAAAATTATCTTAAAATCATATCAAAGAAGGATGACCAATAGAGGTCTTCTGTGACTGTAAGAAGAAAAAAGAAAGGACTTAGGGTGTATGGTTCACAGTTGACCAAGGCTGGTGAGACTTTGCCTTCCCAGCCAGGGATCCAAGAGTCATCACCCTCCCTTGTTCTGGGCCAGTAGCATCTGGAGCCTGAATTCATTGCTGAAAGTAGCAGGTGCTTTTCTCACTGCTAATTACGCTCTTGAGCTCCCTGGGGCCTTTAAAATACCTCTCTGATGACATGGAATCTGAGCTCCTGGACTGATAAGTGCCTAGTTTCACAAGAGCTTGATTCTCCAGGCACTTTTTCAGCTCCAGATAAATCCAACAGATTACCTATGTGTCAGCCCTCCATGCTTTACTTAGGATGAGGCTCTGGATGGAGCCTAGTTTGGGGGCCAAAGGGGTCTCCTTCCCTCAGTGTGGCAGACCCTCCTTTGTGGTCGTATCTCCCTGGGCTTCTCTGACCTGGCTCAGTGCAGATGTAATTGTTGTTCTCTTCATCTGTCTCTCCTACTGGCCTGTCTGTCCGTCTTGCTTGCTATGTTCCCTTGACAGCTGACACTGAGACAGCTGAGTTTTCTGGACTAGTCAGCAAATCCCAAACTGCTCATGCCAGAAACCTGCCTCCTAGGACAGACCATAGTTTTGTCAAACTGGGTCAGCTGAGGGGGAAGAAGGCCCCTGACAGCAAGTTTGCCCACAGAAAGGGAGCTACAATGTGGAGCTGGAGGAGGGGTGGCTGGTAGAAATGGACATAGAAGGCTCCCCAAAGGGGTCAAGGGATCTATTCATTCAATTTCATTCATTCATTCATTCATCAACTATTTCTCAAGCTCCTGCTATGTGGTAGACATTATACTAAGCACTAGGAATGACTCAGAGAAAAAACCAAAGTACCTGGTCTTCATGGAGGTGACATTTAAGTATGGACCCAAACAAAAATCAAATTAATAAATGCACAGATGCTATGTGCAGCACCTGCTTCATGAGGAAACCTGAAGCCAGGAAAGGGTGTGCTCTTTTTGATAGAGTCTTGGGGAAAGCTTCTGAGGAAACTATATTTTAGTAAAGACCCAGACAAGTTGGGAGAGAAAGGCATGTGACTACCCGGGGAGTGGCATGCCAGTCACAGGGGTGACGTGAACAGCCAGAGAAGGAAGCCAGTAAGGTGGGAACAAAGGAAGTCAGCAGAAAATGATGACAAATTTAAGGCCTAACTCTTCTAGGGCTTTCTTTATTATGATTTTGTTTAGCCGGAGAGTTTATTATGTGTCAGGCTTTGTTCTAATGACTTTAGATGTGCAGGTTGAGCACCCATAATCCAAAATTACAGAATTGAAAATGATCCAAAATTTGAAAAAAAATTTTTTTTGCAGTAACTGGGGGCTGACCCCAGGGCTATGTGTATACCTTGCAAACCTTCTACCACTGAGCTGCACCCAGGGCCCCTTTTCAATTTTTTAATTTTTAATTTTATTTAATTTTATTTATTATTATTATTATTATTATTATTATTATTATTATTATTTTGCCAGGAGACAGGGTCTCAGGGTCTCACTAAGTTACACAGGCTGCCTCTGGGCTCGAATTTGTGCTCCTCCCGCCTCAGCCTCCCAAGTTGCTAGGATTTCAGGTATGCAATACAGCACTAAGCTCAAAATCTGAAAACTCTTTAGTACAGTCATAATATTCAAAGAGTTTGGATTTTAGAGCATTTCAGGCTTAAGGATTTCCAGATCAGGGATGTTCAACCTGTAAGTCCATACAAATATTGCAAAATCTAAAAGACTCTAAAATCTGAAATACTTCTGGTTCCAAACATTTGAATAAGGGACACTTATCCTATATTAACGTATTTATTTCTCACAAACACTGTTAAATATTTTTGTTTGTTTGCTTTTCTTTTTGTTTTTTTGTCATCCATATTTTATACACAAATGTACAGATGGATTTTATACATAAGGGATAGGGGATTAAACTTGCCCCAGCATACAGCTAGTACATGCTGGAGCCCAGGTTCCCATTCAGGCACACTCACAACCACAATGCCTCCACTTTTTTTAACACAGAAATAACCCTGCTGCGCAGCCCTGCACCCCTCCCAGCATGTTAAGGAGTAATTAGTATCTACTCTACGGCACCTAACAACAACAACAACAACAGTATCTACTCAGCCTGCAGCCATAGCCTTGCAGCATCCGATCCTGTCAGATCTCAGAAGCTAAGCAGGGTCAGGCCTGGTTAGTACTTGGATGGAATACCGCCTAGGAACACCAGGTGCTGTAGGCTTGGGAGACGGACTTGGAAACCCACTCCCCCAAATCAATCCACCATTGAAAACCCTATGAACAGCAAAGAAGCACTGACAATAGTGTTTCGCCTGTTGTACACATGGTCGCTATGAGTCGGTATCTATGAGTTAGATACGGACTCGATGGCACCTAACAACAGTATCAAGTTATTCACTTTACAAGTATGGGCAAATTTCCACACGTGCACACAGTCCTGGGGCTTGGGAAGAAAGAGTGGGCACGGGAGCAATGATAAAAAGGAAAGTGAAGACAAAGGCAATCTCTGGGCAGTTAAATTCACAAAAGACATGGGCAAGATGTCATGAGGACAGATGGAAGGACTGCATAGCCTTGCCTGGATGGGTCTGGAGTCACAGACACCTTCCTGGAGAAAGATGATCTGGAGTCAGGTCATCCCACTCCCTGGGACAGAGGCCATGACTCGACCTTTCTCTCGTCTCCTCTTTCACTGGGGAAACTGCATGTGGCAAATGCCAGGGCGGCTGCCTTGGGATGTTCCACTTTTAGCTGTCACTACTCACCAATCACTTTCCTCCACTCCTACCCCTTGCTGGGCCCACAAGTGTCAGAGCAGCTGAAAAGTTCTCCAGCTGCGGAAGTTCTGATGGATGTGTGTCAGGTTTTACCCCTCCGGCCCAGAGAGGATTTTGGATGCGCCAGCACCTTTTGCGATTCCCTCCTGGAGTCCCAGCGTGAGGGCAGCTGCAGCAGAGTGAGGGGTTGGGGGAGGCCATGCCTACTCATCAAGCTGGTCCCTGGAAGGAGAAAAGCTGGCAGGAAGGAGCTGGGGGGCTTGGAAACACAAGAAAGGCAGAACCACCAGCTGGGTGTGGAGAACCCCCACAGCCTGGCAGCCCTGGGGCTCCCTGTGCCAACAGTCATTCCTCGGGCACTGCAGCCCACAAACGCTGGCTCTTACTCTCCTCCAAAGAGGGAAATATAAAGGTGAGGAAGTGGATCACTCTAAGAGGACTGTTCAATTTCGAAGTGAAAAAAGGAGTTGTTTTTGATGTTCTCCCAGAGATACAGCCAGCTCCCAGGAGGCTGAATTTGTGGTTTCAGCAAAAGGAGCGGTGTTGATGTGGAATTCTTGGATTGGCCTCACCTCATTAAATGCTGCTGCCAAGCCAAATGGGAAATGAAGTTCAGCACAGAAGTATGTGCTGACCCCCCTCCTCACCCCTCACCTCACACAAACTTGACTTCCAGCGCCAACCAGCACCCAACTTAGGTTCTCTAGCCAAAGTTCTAGCATCAGGGAATTTTGGTGGTGGGGCCCCAAATTCACAGGATATGCAGTTTGCTCCTGATGGGTGTCTCTTAGCAGGGCCAGTCTGAGCCTAGAGCCTCATCCCTTCTCACACTTCCTTTCTACAAAGGGAGAAAAAAGCCAGGCAGGGAGATGATTCGAACCAGACCAAGTGTAAGAAGGTGTTCCAGAATCTAGAAATCGCTAAGGAAGTTTCAGACTTCAGATTCCCATCGAGTATGAACAGAGCAGGGCCTGGGTATCCCCTTTCACAACCTGTGTCCACAGTCAAAAGTCAGGCCAAGTTCCCAGGCATCAATCAGTAAGGTAGAAGATTAATTCCGCTCCTACTTTATTAGCCACCAGCTCTGTAACCTTGGATGAGTTGCTTAACTGTGTTTGGTTCTCTTGGCTGTCAAAAGGAGACAAAATATCTACATTATTAGGCCCCTACAAGGATTAAATAAGGTTACAAAGCTAAGGCATGGTGTTAATACACAGCAGCATGTGGCAAGTTGTAGTATTATTGTTGTTGGGTGCCTCATAGAGACCCTATGCATAACAGAATGAAACACTACCCAACACTCTGTCTTGCACACTATCTTTTTATGTTTGAGACCAATGTTGCAGCCACTAAGTTTCTTCTCATTTTTGAGATGTGCCACATCAGCAAAAGGAGGTCCCAGGGGCTCTACTCCATTCCTGTCATTAAGGTCAACTCTCCTTTGAGGAGGCAATGCTTCCTCAGTCGTTTCTTGAATGTCTTCCAGCCTAGGAAGCTCATTTTCCTGCACCATATTTGACAGTTGTCTGCAGCCATAACACTCTAGAATCCTATCCCACCTGATCTTGGAAGCTAAGCAGGGTCAGCCTGGTTAGTCTTTGGATGGGAGACAATCTGGGAATACCAGGGGCTGCAGGCTAGGGAGAAGGACCTGGCAATTAGCTCCCGAAACAATCTGCCATTGAAAATCCTATGAAGAGCAGAGAAGCACTAACAATAGTGCAGGGCATGGCACAGTGTCAGAAACTGTTTCATACTATTGTACGTAGGGTCGCTATGAGTCAGACTTGAGGGCACCTAAAAAAAAAAAAAAATTTGGCAGTGCTTCTCTGCTATTCATAGAATTTTCAATGCCTAATTGTTTGAGGAATGAGCTGCTAGGTCCTTCTCCCTAGTCTGTCTTGGTCTGGAAGCTCAGCTATAGCCTGTCCACCATGGGTAGCCCTGCTGGTATATGTAATTTCAATGGCATAGTTTTCAGCATTACAGCAACACACAAGCCCCCACAGCACAAAAAGCTGACAGACATATGGGGGAAGTTGTAGTGGTTATTATAAATTTTATTATCAATATCAGTCAATAGATATATGTTCTTAGTTGAGGTCCTTTTGATTATAAAGAGCTAAATTAAGAAGTAAAATCTACTCTAATTAGCTCAAGGGCTGGGGTTTAGCTTAGTTGGTAGAGCACTGCTCTGCACTCTCTGAGAACCTGGGTTCAATCCCCAGCACCACAAAAAAAACAGGAGAAGGACGTGGCAATCCACTTCTGAAGCAAGCTGGAAACAATTAGCCATTGAAAGCCTATGAGGGTCACTAAGACAACTGATTCAAGGGCATCAATAATTCAAGGGCAACAATAACAACAATCAGCTAGAGACAAAGGTGGTGATGGAAGAAGCAGTGTGGGGTGCAGGCAGGGGGCATAGCTGAGCTTCGGGTGAATTGGAATCAGAAGCTGGAAACCTGGAACTGAGATCCTTATTCTTCATCCTAATGCGTCTTCCAGACCAGTGCTGGCCAATAGGACCGCCTGCAATGATAGAAATGTTCTTTATCTGCGTAATACAGCTGAAGAACTGAATTTTTCTTTTTTCAGTATTGGGGCTTGAACCCAGGGCCTCACATATGCTAGGCAAGTGCTGCATCACTGAGCTGCGCCCCCAGCCACTTTTCAATTTTTTTTTTCTTCTGAGACAGGGTCTTGCTAAGGTGGGCAGGCTGCCCCTCGCTTTGAACTCATGATCCTTCTGACTCCACTGCCCAAGAAATTGGGATTACAGGGTGTGCCATGGAGCCAGGCAAGAACTGAATTTTAATTTCTAATATTATATAAACAAATTTAAATTTAAGCAACTCAACTAACTTAAATCAATTGGTTGAAATTGTTACTTAAATCAAATTAAAAAGACATGTGAGTTTCCTGTATTATCCAGCACAGTGGTGGGCCATTTTTCTTGTGCTCTCTCCGTGCCAGCTTCTTCCGCATCCTTGCTGGCCCATGGCCCATCACTGTTTCTGTCCACCTCTAATGCTTCACTTTGCAGTGCAGAGCCCAGGATGGCTTCCAAATCCTAGGAGAGTAATTTGATTGACTTTGCTCACCTTTTCATGCCAGGCTGTATGTCAAAGGCCACGCCTGCAGGAAACTCTTGAGGCAGGAGTTTTCCATCAGACCATGGGGTCCTAATGTTTAACGCTGTGTCAGCAAGGGCTGGGTCAGGATCCTCTGGAGAGGCTGCACTGGAGGAGCAGGCGGCTGCAGGACACTGCATTTTCCATCTTCAGATGGCAGCGATCCAGTGGTTGGCCTCGATGGTTGGGCCTGGCCCAGGAACTCGAGGGCTAAAGACAGGAAATGTGACCATGCCTTTCCTTGGCTTCTGCTATGATTCAGACCTTGTTTGCAAAGCAAACCCCAAGATCCTGTGTTAAGCAGAGACTCTGGAAGGAAGCAGATAAGGCATGAACACCAGGCCGCGTAGGGTCCCTCGCTGATCCGCCCCTGAGCCTGTGGGTGCTCCTGTTCCACCTACATGATGGCAAGGCACTGAAGAAAGCACTGGCTTGAAAAAAAGTATGTTTTGCTTTCCTCCTGATTCCTGGACACACACTTAGTATGGGCAGAGAGAACAATGGCAGACCTGGGGACTCTGTGTCATTGTGGGCTATTGGCTTCACCCTGTTGATTGAGCTTGACAAGGCTTCCCGTTCCAGCAACTGACCAGTGCCGGCAAACAGCTGGTATGTCCAGTCTTTGTTTTTAGGTCTTTTAATTGGGTTGCCTGATTCTTTGAATAAATGGAATCAATGGGTTGTTTAACTTATTAATCAGACATCAAACATTATTAAAGGGGCAGCTACATGCCCCTAACTGTGCTTGGCTTTGTGGAAGGATCAGGATAGGATCCTCATGGTTGTGGTAAGGAAGTGAAGTCTGTGAAGACAGAGCCAGAGCCAGAGCATGGGCAGAGTGTGATTCCAACCTCTGCTTCTACCCTGGCCTGTTCCCCTAACCAGAATTCTCCTGTCACACCGTGGTCAGAGTGACCAGTCATGTCAAACATTTAAAACCTCCAGTGAGTCCCCATTATTCAGAGAATAAAATCCAAACTGCCCGGAAAGACTTCCTACTCAAGCTGCCACCCACTTCTCTGGCCCCATCTCCTGTGATTCCCCTCTTTGCTTATCCCACCCCAGCCACCTTGGCATTTAACAGCAACTCCACACCAAGCCCAGCTCACCTCAGGGCCTTGGCGTTGCCAGATGCCTCTCACTGGAATGTTCTTTTCCTGGCTTGTGTTATACTCAACATATTCACAGAGAGGTCTTTCCTGATCATCCAGGTGCAGCTACCTTCTCTGTCCCGCTCAGCTATACTTGCCTGGCTTTATTTCCACTGTAGTGCTTATCAATTGCTACCTGACATTCTCTAGATGGTGGCAGGAGTGGTTTATTTACTTTCTACCTTCCCCAAGTGGAAAAACCTTTGCAAAAAAGAAAACACAAAAACCTACATTAAACTGAGATTTCCTCTTTTTTGCTTTACATGTTTTCAACTCCTGGACCTGCACAAATCAAAGATGGGCCTCAGTCATTGGTGAATGAATGCTGAACATAACAAGGAGATTGACTGCTGGTTCACAGTAGCAACTGGTCAAGATGGAGGGCTGCATGGTGTGGTTAACTGAATGATCCGGATTTTTATTTTTGAGCAAAACTAAGGGATTAGTCCTCTAAATTTCCTCAGTGTGGGCTTTGGATCTTTTGGGGCCTGGGTCCTTTGCTGTAAATCAATGATTATCCTATCACCAACTCTATGTGGCTATTCAGAAGTATATATTGTTGTTGTTGTTAGGTGCCGTCGAGTCGAGTCCAACTCATAGCGACCCTATGTACAGCAGATCGAAACACTTGCCTATTCTGTGCCAGGCAAACCATCTTATTTATGTTTAAGTCCATTGTTGCAGACACTGTGTTAATCCATCTGGTGGAGGGTTTTCCTCTTTTCCGTTGACCTGCCACTCTTCCAAACATGACTAGTCACCTCTTAAAAATGCATTGGAATCCTTGGCCATCAAGGAAATGCAAATCAAAACTACACTAAAGCTGGGAGTGGTGGTTCAAACCTTTAATTCTAGCAACTCTGGAGGTGGAGGCAGGAGGATCATGAGTTTGAGGCCTAGGGAAGCCTGTGTAATTTAGTGAGACCTTGTCTCAAAATACAAGGTGAAAAATGGGCTGGGGGTGTGGGTCAGTGGTTGAGCACTTACAAAAAGCAAGCATGGGGCCCCAGGTTCAACACCCCACTGCTGAAAAAGAAAAAACCCAAAAAACTCTACATTGAGATGCCATGTATCAACAAAACAAACATCAATAAATGCTGGGATCAACAAAATAAGCAATAAATGCTGGTAAGGATGCGGAAAGAAAAACTCTTACACATTGCTGGGGGAATACAAATTAGTGCAAACACGGTGGAAATCAGTATGAAGGTTACTCAAAAAACTAAAAATAGAACTGCCATATGACCCAGCTATACCACTGCTGGGTATATATCTGAAAGAATACAAGTCAACATACCATTGCAATACTTGCTCATCCACATTATTGTGCAGTACTATTCACACTAGCCAAAATACAGAATCAAACTAGATGTTAATCAACACATGAATGGATAAAGAAAATGTAGTATACATGGACCATGGAGCTTTATTCAGCCATAAAGAAGGACAAAATTATGTCATTTTCAGGAAAATGGGTGGAACTAGTGAACATTCGGGCTGGGATTTAGCTCAGTTGGTAGAGCGCTGATCTACAGTCTCTGAGGTCCTGAGTTCGATTCCCAGCACCGCAAAAATGGGAGAAGGATGTGGCAATCCACTCCTGAGGCAATGCCGAAGCAATCAACCATTGAAAACCCTATGAGGGTCGGTATGAGTCGGACACTACTCGATGGCACCTAACAACAACAACAAGTGAACATTATTTTAAGTAAAATAAGCCAAACCCAGGAAGGCAAATATCAAATTTTCTTCCATATGTGGATGCTAGGGGTGTGTGTGTATATACATATTTTAATATATATGTCATGAAAGTAGAAAGGGAAAAGTATTTGGGAGGACAAAGGGGACTAATGGAGGACAAGAAAAAAGAGTAAAGGGGGAAAAGAAAAGTATCACATGCTTTCTCTCATAGGCAGAGTCTGGATTTAAATATATATACACAAGACATGCCATAAAGGGGACCATTTGTGAGGTAGAAGGGGATCAGTGGAGGAGGGGGATATGTGAGGGTAATGGGGTGACAACACGAGCAATGTACAATGATACACATGTCACATGGAAATATCATGAAACTCAGCTGTACACTAACCAAAAAAACTACTAATAAAACATTGAAAAATGTGTTGGGAAGACTAACTCTGGGGTGGCTACAACTCCACAGATAGCCCCAGACTCTCTCTTGGTTGTGTATTTGCCTTGAACTTCAGTGTTGAGATGCTTGGCAGGACCCTCCAATCCAGCATGTCTGATCCTGAGCTCAGCCCCTTCTGTGTTCCTCCTCAACTCAACCCCTCCTTGTTTCCTGGTCCCAGGAACGGCACAGCCATCCTTCCAGCAGAGTAGCCAGGAATCTGGGTTTGATTCTCAATGCCCAGCTCTCCTTTTACCCTCCCAGTCAATCAGCTAATTCTACCAGCCAGCTGAATTTATCCAAATCTCATCTCCATCCATCCTTCCTACTCCTACCATCAGCCAGCTCCTTGTTACTACTTGCTAAGATACTGCAACAGTCTCCTTACTAGCCTCTTTACCTCCATCATTCCCAATCTCCAATGCATTCCCCATCCCATAAACCCCATCAATTAAAAATGGATTCACATAATCTTTGTACCTGAAGGAAAGTCAAAACTCCTTAATGTGGCTTATGAGGCCTTTACATTGCTTACTTCACCAGCCTTACTTCTTGCAATTTCTCCTTTCCACGCCACTCTCATCATCTTTCCATTCCCCCAACTGTGTGCCTCTCTTATCTTCAGCACTGAAGTTCATGCTGTTCTCTCTGCCCAGGAGATTCTTGTCCTTCTCTTTGCCTGGATCCCTCGTAGTTCCCTCAGTCCTGCATACACAACAAGACTTCAGGTACCCAGGTCTGATATAGCTGCCCACCCCACCCCTGCACCTCTCTTTTTTTCTTTCTGTACTTGGGGGCGAGCCCAGGGCCTCAGATGTGCTTTGCAAGTGTTCTACCACTGAGCTGCACCTGCAGCCTCTCTTTTTATTTTTTATTTTGAGACAAGGTCTCACTAAGGTGTGCAGGCTGCCCTCTGGCCTTGAACTTGTGATCCTCCTGCCTCTACCTCATGAGCCACTGGGGTTACAGGTGTGTGCCACTGAGCCTAGCTCTAGGTTCCTCTTCAACACACCATAAATAATTTCTACAGCTAGTGCTACTATTAATGTTAATGAATTTAAGAGGACTAATAGTGGTTAGACTATAAGATGTCCACCTGGGACTTACGACGGAAGTATATTTGTTAAATAATGGACTGGAAATTAGGGCTAGATGGGAGGCCACGTCTCCTATCTTGTTTCACCACTCTCAGTTTGTGACCCTTTTTACCTGGTTGCAGATGGCTTATCCTGATAGCTAATGCTCTAGCTATTCCACCTGTATGATGTTAGAAGGGGAAGCAAAGATAGTAAGCCCCTTCTCACCCACTTAAGGGCATTGCCTGGTGATAGGGATATCTATGATTATTACAGAATAGGAGAACAGGGAGGACAATTTGTCAATATTTATAGTTGCTGTTGTTAGGTGCTGTCCTGTCCAATTCATAGTGACCCTCATAGGGTTTTCAATGGCTGATTGAGGATTGCCTTGGGAGTGGATTGCCACATCCTTCTCCCATTTTTGCAATGCTGGGAATCGAACCCCGGACCTCAGAGACTGCAGAGCAGAGCTCTACCAACTGAGCTAAATCTCAGCCCCAAAATTTATAGGTCATTGGCTAAAGAAATACCTGTCCTCATTTGACCCTATCTCCCAATGGAAGTAGCTACTGTTATGATCTCCTGTTCCATTGTAAAGCAGATGATGTTTAATCAACAAGCCAACTTTGTAAATCTGAGAAATAATATGAAGAGCCAGTCAGCCTGGGCACACCATGTGACAGCAGTTCTTTCTTAGAAAGCTTTCCATGTGATATGCACATGACTTTTATGTTTGCTAACAAACATAACAAGAAATTCCAGCACTTTGTGTTCTTGTGTACCTGTTCTTTTAAACCTAGTTTTATGATGGTCCAAATTATATGTGCATGTAGATAACAGTCAAAAAGTTGATGCAAAAAGTGGGAATTACCTCCCTGTTCTCCATTCTTCCACAAACTCACATGATGCAGTTTCCATGGACCAGAGACAACCACCTTCCATATTTTAACATACTTTTTGTTATTCATCTCTGTATTTCTCAATCACAAGCTTGTATTGCTACTTTCTGATTTCTAAGTTTTAAGCATTATCTATCAGCTTTGCACCATGGCTCTGCCATCCACCTACCAGCCCAGGTTCAACGTACATACACACACATAATCCTACACATCCACACGCATACCTCCACTCACTTCCCCCAACCTCCTAGCTTCCTCATAGAGGTAAACATAGAGGTAAAACTGAATTTTCAGCAGATCTGTATTTCTACAGCTGTATCATCTAGCACTCTGTTGTTGTTGTTGTTGTTAGGTGCTGTTGAGTCGGTATCCGACTCATAGTAACCCTACATACAACAGGGGAAACCCTATTGTCAGCGCTTCTCTGCTGTTCATAAGGTTTTCAATGGCAGACTGATTTTTGGGAGTGGGTTGGGTCCTTCTCCCAAGCCTACAGCACCTGGTGTTCCCAGATGGTCTCACATCCAAACCAGGCCCGACCCTGCTTATCTTCTGGGATCTGATGGGATCAGATTCCACAGGGCTATGGCTGCAGGCATCTAGCATATTAGGTTTTTTATTTTGTTTGTTTACTTTTCCTGCGCAACTTTTTGCTGCCTCTGGAATTATTTTCTTCTTTGAAAGTTTACTTCATTTTCTTGGTAATTACCTCTAGTTCAACCTTAAACATGTCTGTAGTAGTTGTTGTTGTTGTTAGGTGCCGTCGAGTCAGTATCCGACTCATAGTGACCCTCATAGGGTTTTCAATGGCTGAGTGCTTCGGGATTGCCTTGGGAGTGGATTGCCAGGCCCTTCTCCCATTTTTGTGGTGCTGGGAATTGAACTCGGGACCTCAGAGACTGCAGCGCAGCGCTCTACCCACTGAGCCAGTAGTATAAACACTTTTTAAATATTTCCAATTATAGTTAGCATTCTATCAGCATCTTTGAAGCAGTCTCTGTGGGGCCTTCTGATCGGCTCAGATTCGGGCAGGTGGCCTCTGTGCCTGGTGCACAACTGTTCTCAGGATCCCCTCATCATCACTCTAGGCTCCTGGGTGTGTTAGGTTGGAGCTCCTTACTTCGGGTTCCTGTGCTTTCTTGCTTAGGTTCTTCTTTCATTTTGGAGCGTGGGAAAGAGGACATGGGAGGGTTTCCTTTGTTTGCTTTGGCCATATGTGCACATGTTTAACTTGCCATCTTTAACAGCCTTTGTAGGGATGAAGTAATTAAGTTCAGGATTATTAAGCAAATTGGAAGTTTCTGAGTTGGTCCAGGAAGCTATTTCTCCTGTGTTCCTGCCACACTGTTTTCTTGTGTATCTTCCCTATTGAGCCTTAGCCTCCCTTAAGACAGGGTGGAATCTATCTGATCCCTGGGCTATCTCCAGCGTCGGACCCATTCTAGGGACTCAGCTCTCATTTCAGAAGCCAGTGTCTTAAGTCTGATTCTGAAGGACACGGTTTATTACATTGCATCAGCATTTGTTTCCAATCTCTCCCACCCAAGCCATCCATAGATGCTATGATGATTTCCCTCCCCTACCGCTTCATGCTTGTCGTCATCTTAGGAGACAGATGTCTGTCTGCACAGAGCTCAAAAAAATCCCATCAGGAGTTCTTGCCTTCTTTCCTGAATCACAGTGCATTCTTACAATGTTTATTTTTGTGAGATATGCAATAATATAATCACAAAATATTTTTTTTCCTGAAAGAATGACTTAAGCAAAGGCAATGCTGTATTTATGCCCTTTTTTCCTGTTTTTAGGATACCTCATGGAAAGTTGATAGAACAAAGGACTTATTTTTATTAAGTTAAATCTGTGTATGGGGTACTGTTTGCTTGCTGCTCATTAAATCTGAATATCTCAACTTGAACAAAAAACACTCTTTGATTAATAAAAACAACCTGAAACAGATCCCTTCAGTGGGGTGACTCTGTATTATGTTAAAACATAATGTAACAAACACCGGCCTCATGCCCTCCCTAAAACCCAAACCTACCGCAGCTAAAAATAGCCCTTGGTCTTTCCCTGAGACTCAAAAACAGGAACAGCAGCACTTGTTTGCCTCATTATGTGCTCTGCACAGGGATCCTGTGGGCTCTCACATCCTGGCTTACACACTTGAGCAAATTCGAATTGGCTGATTATATATCTAACAGGTCTAACTGTAGGAAGTGAGTTCTGCACAAATACAGCTGCTTCAGGCCCTTCAACAATGCAGTGTTCACCCAGGGACTCACCGGAATGCATAATAACCAGAACTTCCCCTAAGGGGAGGACTGGCAAATAGTTACCAAGCTCTACCAGCATGGAGATAGGTCCCCTATGTGTATTGACCCCTTCAATCCTACTATCCCTAAGGGTGTTTTATCATTATCCCCATTTCATAGCTAAAAACAGAGGCCTCGGAAGATAAGGGACCTTCCCCATGCTCACCCAAGACAGTGCAAGACTTGTATCAAAACCCAGCTGGGTTTGACCTTAATGAGTGTCACACCAAGCTACCTGACCTGTACTCCCATAATGCCATGCCAAGTGAGTTAGCTCCACTCAGAACTTGCAGGAGATGGAGGAATGTTGTTGTGTGTCCGATTCATAGCGACCCTCATAGAGTTTTCAATGGCTGACTGTTTTGAGATTACCTCAGGAGTGGACTGCCATGTCCTTCTCCCATTTTTGTAGTGCTGGGAATCGAATTGGCGACCTCAGAGAGTACAGAGCAGTGCTCTATCAACTGAGCTAAATCCCAGCCCATATGGATGAATATATAACTCTAATTATTACTGGCCCATGAGGATAAAGGCAGAAACTATAGGCCATCAGAGCAGGCGCTCATCTACCCTTGAGCATCTTTTACTTTTGCAGCAGATCTGACAAGTTCCCACCCAACTCCATGGGAAAATTACAGGCTTTGGAGTTAACCAAGCCTTGCTGTATGTCTTAGCTTTCACATTCATTAATTTTGTAACATTGGAAATCACTGATAATGGCAATAATGAACAGGTAATGTGTGCACTGCGTGGGCATAGCCCTGGGTAAACACTTCTCTGTGCATTATTTCCAGTAATCCTCACCAAAATCCTTTGGAGCATGTCATTGTTATGATTTTGCAGATGAGGACTCTGAGGCTTGGGGAGGTAAAGGAAGAGGGCCAGATGACTGTGCTGGCCAAAGTGTGGACTATGAAGTCAAATCACATTTCTTCTGTGTGACCTAGGGCCAGTTGTTTAACCTCGGTGAGCCTGTCTCTCCCTCAGCAAATGCAGATAATGATACATACCTTGCAGGATTTTGGTGAGGATGAGTGAGAGAATATTTTGTAATTGGCATTAACAGTTCCATGAACCTTGCCCTCTTTCTTAAAGAGGCCAGTATGTTCTTACTTCCATTTGAAAGGCCTTTTTTATATTTCATCTAGAAACCTTTCTCTTCATTATGTCTCCTCTCACAGTAAATCTACGGACCAATGCTGGATTTTAGAATAGGGAACACTTTTCATATTCAATGATATGAGTGCCACGTACTCTTCTAGGCTAGTGACAGGGAAAAGTGTAGCTCATGGTCTAGAGTGTGTGTTGAGGTGGGAAGTACAGGCAGACACTAATTACACAAACAGCCAGGTGTGGTGGTACATGCCTGTAATCCAGCACTCCAGAGGCTGAAGCAGGAGGGTTACGGGTTCCAGACCAGCTTCACAATTGGCCATAAATACAGTGAGATCTTGTTTCAAAAAACAAACCAAGACAAAACACTAAAAATGCAAACAAATAAATATGCAAATGTCAGGTCATATTTTTTCTTCATTCACTTTGAAGAAAATTTAACAATGCCATGTGATAGCAAATGGCATGGCAGGCATGTGGTGAGGATTACAAGAATTTTCAGCTTGAATGATGAGGAAAGGCTTCTCTGAGGATGCAACACATCTGCTGAGACATGAGCAGGATCTATCCATGCAAAGGTTCAGACGAGGAATATTCTATCAGGGTGAAGCAGAAACTAAGGCCTATGTCAGAAAGAGTGTTCCAGATGCAAAGCACAAAGGAGGTCCCCACAAGTGTACAACATGAGCAGAGGAGAGTAGGCAGGGAGTAGGCACAGGGGGATCTGTAAGCTGGGCCAAGAAGCATGGATTTTATTCTGAGTCGGGGGGAAGATGTTGGAGGGCTTGAGGAAGTGACATATGCTTTACTTTGTACAGAGTCAATTGAAGTTAGCTACGTGAAGAATGATCAGAAAGGAGGGAGCAAGCCAGGAGGTAGAGAGGTTAATATGGTGCCTTTTTGCAGTCTTCCAGGCACAAGGTGCTGGGGACTTGATTGGGGACAGAACTAGAGGCAGTGTCAAGAAGTGAATGGATTCCAAAGAGCACTTGCTGATGGTGATGAAGGAAGAGGAGAAATCGAGGTAACTCCTAGGTTTAGGGTATGAGCACCTGGATGGGCCACGATGCCATTTTCTTTTGTTAGGAGGTCTGGTGAAGCTCAGATCAGCAGAGAATGGAGGGTCATGCTTTTGCCACATTAAATTTAGGAGCTCTGCTAACCACATGGGGGTGTCCTGGAGGCAGTTGAACCTGTGAGCTGGGAATTCTGCTGGGAAGTCAGTCCTGGAGGTATAGTTTGGGAAGCATAGATTTAAATTAGTATTTGAACTGTGGGACTAAATTAGATCACCAGGGGAGAAAACTAATATTGACTAGATAAGAGGCCTCAGAGTTCCAAAAGTTAAAGAGGAGAAAGAGCCAGAAAAAGAAATGAACAAGGAGCTGCCAGAGAGATAGGGTAAAAAAGAGTTCGCAACACAGAAACCAGAAGGCAAGTCTTTCAAGCAGGAGGGCCTGGGAGCATGTAAAATGTTGTTGCAAAATTCTGGTAGGAACAACAAAGTGACCATTGGATTTGGTCATCTGGAGATCACTGGCCGCTTTGCCAAAAGCCACCTCAGCAGCCAAGGGGACAAAGAAGCTTGGAAAGAATGAGTGGAGGGCTGGGGGTACAGCTCAGTGGCAGAGCCCTTGCCTAGCATGTGCAAGGCCCTGGGTTCAGTCCCCCATATTGGAAAAAAAAAAAAAAAGGAAAGAATGAGTGGAAAAGAGAGCATGAGGTAAGGAAGAGCAGGTGGCAGCTATAGACAATAACTTCCACCGCATTGGGTAGTAGACTAAGCTTTAGATATACCTAGAGGGGGAAGTAGGGATAAGAAAAATTTCCTTCTTTCCTTCCTCCTTTCTTTTCTTCTTTCTTTTTTTCTCCCTCCCTCCCTTCCTTCCTTCCTTCCTTCCTATCTTCCTTCCCTTTTCTTTCTTATTCTTTCTTCCTTTCTTGTATGTGTGTGTGTGTGTATGTGTATCTGGTACTGGGGATCAAACCCAAGGCCCCCCCCACACACATGCTAAGCAGGTGCTTTACCACTGAGCTGCACCACCAGCCCCAAAGTTTTATTTGTGAGAACCTTGATGCTTGATCCTCTGTGGAGGGGTATGGAGGGCCAGTAGAAAGGAAGGAAGTGGTGGGGGAAAGAGAGGAGGTATTTGCAGAGGCACTGTCCAGGACAAAACAACAGGGCAAGGAGGGGCTGGCCTGGGATGGGAGCAGGGACGTGTCCTCTGGTTCTCTCTGTAGAAACAGGATGAATGGTGCAGAATATGGGCACTGGCTCAGTTAAGATGGAAGATTTGTCAGTGAAAAGATGAGGTGGGTTCTATGTGATCATTTCTCTTTTTCTCAGCGAACTATAGGTCAAGGCCATTAGCTGAGAGTGAAGGTAGGAGAGAAGGTGGAAGTTTAAGGAGGGAAAAGGTGTGGGCAGTAGTTTTGGAGCGAATAGGCAGTGGAGATACTGGGGAAGTGTTGTGAGTCCGTGGTGAGACCCCACTTGAGATGTTATTGTTGTTGTTAGGTGCCATTGATTCCGTGTCCCACTCACAGCGACCCTACATACAATAGGCAAAACACTATTGTCAGTGCTTCTCTGCTATTCATAGGGTTTTCAATGGCTGATTGCTTATTGGGAGTGGGTTGCTGGGTCCTTCTCCCAAGCCTACAGCATCTAGTGTTCCCAGGTGGTCTCCCATCCAAGTACTAACCAGGCCCGACCCTGCTTAGCTTCTGAGATCTGACAGGATCAGACACCACAGCAGTATGGCTGCAGGCTACCCACTGGAGATACATGCCCATAAATGTAAAAGGAATCCCACATGTTAATCAGAGGATTATGCAAGAATATGTAGCTGTTTGGGTGTAGACATGATAGCTGAAAAGATGGAGCTTGCCAGTGAGGTTGTTGGAGGAGTTTTCAGGAGGGGTTGTAAGAAGGAACTGTGACTCTAAGACAGATGAGAGTGAGATAATAGATGAGAAAGGGGTGGGCTGATAATAATGGAAAGTCTATGAGGTTGCAAATATACTGGGCTGGAGGACTACAGAAAGTGAGCTGGAAGCACAGACACCAGGATGCTTGAGGTTGGAATTTCAGAGGTGATACATTTAGTGTGGTTTCCAGTGTGGAAAGGTGGGACCAAGGAAGAAGATAGCTGAATAGGGTGGAGGAAACCGTCATTTCTGTGAAGTGTTTGAAGAACAAGCAGCAGAGATCTTGGATGGATAAACCATCTGAATTTGGAAATAAACAAGAATGGTGGTAATAAAGGAAATGAAGGAAAGTTTAAGTCATTAGTGAAAAAAGTGAGATGGGGTGAGGATAGGAGAGCTACTCTGAGTAGGTAGAATGAGGGGACAAAATCTGAACACATAAACTTCAAAAAAAGTGGAGTTGAAAGAGAAGAGAGTCGGTGGCATGGAAATGGCCACAGGAAACAAGGCAAAGATGTATACTGTCACCCTATACAGAGGAAGGGTATGACGGGAGAAATAAAAAGCCAAATGGCTTTCAAGAAGCTGTAATAGAAGCAAAAATTTTACGGCAAATAAAAGCACTGGGTGAGGGGAACAGTCTGAGAAAGTACTAAGAATGGAGGGGATGAGGCTGCTGAAAGAATGGGCAGGTGGGCAAATGGGTAGACTAGCGATGTGCTTAGCTCCTCTTGGGGCTAAGCATAGGGGTGATGGTGCATGATTTGTGACATCTGACTTTCTAAGGGTGGAAAGTGATGGGATCGCTGTTAGTAATCTCATAATGTCATCAATCAGCTGGCTGGGGTCATTTTGTTCTACCTGGATAGAAATTGTGGTTAGGCAAGGAGAAGCCCTCCAAGTGTTGGTATTTGCAGTGGATGTATCTCTGAGTGTTTGACAGAAGTGAGTGGTGGCAGAAGACTGATGGGAGCAATAGCAGCAGCAAGTGATGTCTTCTAGTGTTACAGCACCCAGGAGATCAGGATTCCTCAGCCCTCCATAGCAGTTGGCATTACAGCTTCCAAGGAAGTGGGTCTAGATATCAAGATTCCTCAGCCCTTGACAGGAGCTATTGTTGCATCATCCAGGCAGGACTAGATATAGGGATTGATCAGGCCTAGACAGAAGCCAGTATTATAGCTTCCAGGCCCAGGGTGTCTGAGACCTTTGGTCCTAAAGGTTTAATAGCTCTCTGGAACTTTTTCAGTGATCAGAACCTGTAGTTTATCTTTTCTGGATCTTTACAGTCTTTTCTCTCTATTCTGTCATTCCTCTTCTTCTTGCCATGATCATGCTCTTGAACTGCTTAGTTGCCTCCTATTGCTATGGCTGTTGTCACTGTTGCCCCATTTAGGAGGCAACTATTGCAGTCCTTCTGTTGCTGCTGGTCACTGGTCTCGCAACCTTGCATCTTCTTTGCTGTCAAGCAGGCATACTTTATTGCTTCTGCACCTTGGTTGGTGTTCTGGTTGCTCTGCTGTTTCTGCCGCTCTGCTCCACTGTCTCTGCTGTCACTGCAGTTCTGCTGTCTCCACTGCTTCTCTTGTGTTACCATCTCACCCTGCACTACTAAAAGTAGGCAAAGACCACTTGAGAGAAGCCATTTTTTGGGCCTAATGTTGCAACACCTGGGGGAATTACAGGAGAAGGTCTCCCAGCAAACTTACTAAATGAACTAAACAGCCTGCTTATATAGCCATGGGAGGGGAATTTGCACCAATCACAGAAACTTCTCATGCTAACAAAGGTTTGGGTTTGCACCAATCACAGCAGTCCCTATGCTGGGTCACTATAGGAAGTGCTCCCACTCTGGCCTGGGTTTGTCATAGGGTCATCTAGAGTTCACTGAAGCTTGTCATTGCAAAGAGTCCAGTATAAACTGCAAGCTATTTGAAACTGGTATAGCTGGAGCTGCACTTTCAAAAGCTGGAGTTGTGCTGTAGTAGTAATTGTCATGTGGCTACCTCAAGGTATCCATGAAGCATTCAAAAGCACCAGTGCTTAAGCCAGGTATTGTGGCACACACCTGTAATCCTAGCACTTGCAAAGCTGAGGCAGGAGGATAGACTGAAGTTCAAGGCCAGCCTGGTCTACATAGCAAGTCCCAGATCAGCCTGGGCTACACAGTGAGGCTCTGTCTCAAAAAGCAAAAAATAAAAAATTTTAAAAAACAAGAAAAAAAAAGGAAAACAACAACAACAAACAAACAAACAACAACAACAATAAAAACCAAACCACTACAACCACCACATAAACACCGGTGCTGATATATGGGTAGTTCAGCTAGCTACTAGACTGAGAGTTCTTTACTCAACAACCAGGATAGCAAGGAAGAATCTAACAGCTGCCAATTAGGGAGTCAGATTGCTCCCAACCCCCCAACATCTGTGCTTCATTGCAGGAAAATAAGCAGCAGAAGGAGCACTTACAGTAAGAATGAAAAAAAAAATCACCTTATCATTTACACTAATATTGATTTTAACAGTGTGTTAAAAATATTTCATGGGCAGCACCCCAAGGAGAGTTGGGTCCCCCTGATCTGTCTCAATAAAAAATCTGTTTTTATGCCAGAAAAGTTAATGAAATCTGTTCATTTCTTTTCTCTAATTAAAACACTTTAATAGCATCTCACTGCTTTTGGATCATGGCCAGACTTCTCAGCACCATGAACAAAGCTAGGCCCAGTCTGGCTCCTTCAACCTCCCAGCCTTCACTCTGAGTCTGCCACAGCATTGAGCCTAATCTGACTTTTTTCCTGCTCTCTTAATATTTTCAGCATAGCGATTGAGCATAGAGATTCTGCTTCAAGACAATCTGGGTTTGAATCCTGGTTTCTACTTTTGACTATGTGACCTTAGGAAAGTTACTTGACCCCCTTTCTGCCCCAATTTTCTCATCTGTGAGATGGGGCAAATAATAGTACCTCAGATTGCCGTCACGTGGGCTAGCTATAATGATAACTCCCTCCATTCCTTTAGACTGGAAACTCAGGCCATGCTTGTTTTCCCCATCCCTACCTCCAGGTCCACCCACCCTCCTGAAGGGTCATCTGCAGAAACTTTCCCTGGCACCTACAGGAGTCCCAGTCTCCACTGCGATAGTCCTGTGGCTGCCTGATCCACCATGACAGTGAATCTTGCCTGTTAGGCCCTCCCATTCTTCCCAGTACACAGTGGGTGTTGTAGACAGAAGTGGTGCTCCAAAGGGTCACTGAATGGATACCTCCTCCAGAGGGAGAGGTAATGGAGCCCAGGCTGAAGAAGCGCAGGGCTCTGAAGACATTTGTGGGACTCTACATCTGCCTTGGGCTGGGATTTAGCTCAGTGGGTGAAGCGCTGCGCTGCGGTCTCCGAGGTCCCGAGTTCAATTCCCAGCAACGCAAAGATGGGAGAAGGACCTGGCAATCCACTCCCAAGGCAATCCCGAAACAGTCAGCCATTGAAAACCCTATGAGGGTCGCTATGAGTCGGCTACTGACTCGATGGCACCTAACAACAACAACAACTAACATCTGCCTTGGCCTGGAGAAGTCTAGCCCCCTGTCCAAGTGCTGAACTTTACAGAAGAAGATTTCTATGCTTCTATTGCTCCTTCAAATATTGAACTTTTTTGCCAGGCACTGTGATGCACACCAATAATCCCAGCATTCAGGAGGCTGAGGCAGGATGATTGAGAATTTGAGGTCACCCTGGGCTCCATAGTGAGGCCCTGTCTCAAAAAATTTTTACCCAAGAAAAATGTGACGATTTCTGGTCTTGGCATCTTCTGAACTCCTCTCCAGCTCAAGAGGTTGTAATCAGCTCTGTGGCACTCAGCTTCCCAGCAGGAGGACCCTCAGGGTAATAGTTGTTTATGGACCCACTGATTCAGATAGGAACAAAAAGTTTGGTCACACAACCAAAATCAGTTTTATTCATCTAGAAGTGTACAGAGTATTCTGCATATCTAAGAAAGGCTTATTTTTTCAGCCCATGTACAACACTTGGGGTGCGTGTGGATTGAGGGTCTGCCTGCAATTCTCTGAGATGGCCAAGGGCAGTGACTCCAAACTGGGAACCTGGAGTCGGTTTTATCCTGAGTTTCCAAAGACTGAAGTTCTCTGTTCTCCAAAGAGAGAATAAAGGCCCACGGCTAATTCCAGAGACATGACTGTGAGGATTTTGTCTCAGGCTGAGCAACTCACCCTGACCTCTGATGGCCTGGAGATGCTGCTTGCCACCCTGCAGGGGGACTTGTTGCAACAAGTTTGGCAGAGACCAGAACCTCTGCAGTGAAGTGCAGACCAGCACCATCTGAGCCCGGGTCAGGCTTCTGCTACAGCAGGACAGCATGGAGAGAAAGTGTCCACCAAGGAGCAGCACCCAGATGAAAAGGCCAAAGAACAGAGGCTTATTAATAGGCCTAAGCCAAGGTGTCAGATAACACCAGTCTCCTTTGTGATAAACATCAGTAGCCATCAGTGATCAACTGGAGGTCTCGGGGTGGGACATATATCCTATGCCCCTGACCTTGCTCCCTAGAGATGCACTGTTAGAAAAGCATGTCTTGGACCAAATTCTACCCAACTTGTATGTGTATATGTATGTACGTATGTATGTCTGTATGTCTGTATTTGTTGTACTGGGGTGCTGAACCCAGGCCTCATGCACTCTACCACTGAGCTGCACCATAAGTCTCTTTTTAATTTTTTATCTTGAGACATTCTTGCTAAGTTACATAGGCTGTTTCTAGCCTCAAACTTATGATCCTACTGCCTCCACTTCCCAAGTCCCTGGGGGTTACAGGTGTGTGCAACTGTGCCTGACATGCAAGTCACATTTATTAGCCAGTTAGGACCAAAAAACACCAGTTCTTTTACGTATATAGGATGAAAAGAGGAAGGCCTGAGAAAACACTGCATGGAAGATTTGTTCCAAAAGCAACCAACTTACTGTGGTCAAGTTTTACACTTTTGATGGGAAGATAGGGGCACAGAGCTGAGGGTGCTCAGGGCCTCCAGGGCTGTTCCCGGGGACAATGCAGCTGAATTTGCTGAATTTGCCCGTTCTCAACCCTTGTTTTGAAGGTTAGCTGAGCTGTGTAGTCTTTCTAGCTAAGTCACCTTGCACACTGCCCTTTCTCCAGCATGAATAGTTACTTTTGACATTCTTGATGCTAATTAACAAACTCCTGGTATGGATTTCTATATTTGACAAGCTTAAGCAATCTCCTCTAGAGTGGGGATTTCTGAGTGGGGCATTATGAGTATTACCTAACTGCCTTGACGGTGTAGATGTAAGTGGATGTACACATATGTCCTGTGCTTTTTAAAAAGGCTTATTTTTAAGCAAATCGTCCCATATGCAAAATGATATAATCACAAAGATGGAAGAGGCTTACAGATATCTAGCCCAGTTGGTTTTGTTCATTCATTTCTTCATCTGCTTATACAACAGTTCTGGAAGACATTGCCTACATTACACCAGGCTCTGTTCTAGGTCCTGGGATTAGAGTGGAGAGCAGGAAATAAAGTCCCTGACATCATGGAGCACACAGTCCAATGGGAGAGCTAATGATAAAGAAATAAAAGATAAATAGACCATCTAACATCTGATGGTGATGATGCTTATGGGAAAAAAATCAGCCTATATCAGGGGCTCACACAGCTCTGTTTAATAGAAGTATAATGAGCCAGGCATGGTGGTACATGCCTGTAATCCTAGCACTCCAGAGGCCAAGGCAGGAGCCAGCCTGGGCTACACAGTGAGACTCTCTTTCAAAATCCAACACCTTCCTAACCTGCAAAGAAAGCCATGTATATATTTAAAGATGTCCTAGCAGCCCCATTTAAAAGAGTGAAGGGAAAGTTAATAAGTATAATTAATTTTACTGATATTTTAAAATTTAATATACTATATCCAAAATAATATAATTTCAGCATATGATAACATAATAAATATAAAAATTATTGAGATAGCTTACATATTTTAAACAAAGTATTTGATGTCTAGTGTATTTATACTTAAAACACCTCTCTGCTTGGACTAATCACACTTCAAATGCTCAAAAGGCACCAGTGGCCAGTGGCTACATGTGTTGTACAGCACAGGGCTAGTGAATGAAAGGACAGTGGTTATATTTTGGGTAGTGTAGCCAGAGTCTGAGGAGCAGACATTCAAATGCAGGTTGGAATGAAGTGCATAACAAGCCTCATGGGTGTCTGGAGAAGACAGATGTCCAAGAGCAAAGAGTGCAGTAGGAATAAGTTTGGGGTGACAGATAAACAGCAAGGCCAGTGAGAGTCAACTGGCATATGCCTACTGTTCTTCACCCTTCCTTCCTCCTCCTTGGAAAGCAATGGAGATCCTGGAAGGGCAGAGCCATCTTCCAACCTGAGGACAATGGTCAGCTCTGGTGCTAGACTGTCCTGGTGAAATCCCAGGTCTGCTATTGCTTGTTGTTTCAGGGCTTCTCAAACGATCTGTGGAAAAGGAATAGTTGCTTTATCCCAACCCTTTGCAGATCAATACTCTTGTAAAATAAAAAAATCAAGTGACTTAAAAATAATGAAATAAAAAATGAATGTATGAAATACAAGGCCAACTTTAAAAACAATAACTTTATTCAACCAATCAAAAAATGCTCTGTCAAACTGCTACATCTATATCCACTTTCTGTGCTCATGTTGTAGCAGACCATTGACTAGCGGTTACGTCCAAGGACAAGGCTTCGAGTAGCAGAGTTAGATATATCAGAGAACAGTGTTTAACTCCTCTAAGCCTCAGTACCCTCATTTAAAAAATGCAAATAGTACTAGTACCTTAGAGGCTAATTTTTTTTTGGTATGAATCAAATAAAAACAGCCCCTGTGGAAGCTAGCAAGCAATGCTAGTAACTGTTAGCTATTACTAGTTACCACATGTTTGTCTGCCCAGTTTGCTATAAACTCCCTAAGGACAAGGACAGCTATGGCCTGATTTGTAAACTCAGCCCTCTGGGGTCCCTGAAAAGCAAACAGTCAATAAATGACTGCAGAATTCTTGGAAAATGCTTAGAAATCCTTAGGTGAAAGGCATTTAGAAACACTCCCTCATAATTTTCATTCCTTCATTCCCTCACTCATTCCCAATATATAATGAAATGGATTCAGCCTTGGACAAAGCCTAACTTCAAATCCAGTCTTTCCCACTCATTAGTTCTATTTATTTATTGTGGTACATAGGGGTTGAACCCAAAGCCTCACATATACTTTGGAAGTGTTCTACCACTGGGCTGCACCTTCAGCCCATTTATTTTTTATTTTTTATTTTTAGTGAGGGTCTCATTAAGTGACATGGGCTGCCTCTGGCCTCCTAGTTGTGATCCTCCTGCTTGCACTTCCTGAATTGCTAGGAATACAGGTGTGCAGCACCAAGCCTGGCTCCACTTGCTAGAGACGCTTTCATTCTTTGAACTCCGATTTTCACATCTGAAAAATAAATGAGAGTCATCCCATTTGGTTGGTGTGAGGATTAAATGAGATAATATATGCAAAACATCAGAGAGTCCATGAACAGAAGCCATTGTGCCTGCTCTGCCCAGAATGCCTGCTAGTACCAATCTCTGGGCTGCACCCAGCCAGGATGGAGGCCTGGCATTTCAGGCTGGGTGAGCATTCCTGATCATTTTTGGCAGCACAAGAAGATTAGACAGCTGGCAGCAAACGGGCACCAGTGTGTGGTGGAGACACACAGATGGGGCCACACCCTTCAGCCCTGTGCTGGCTCCTCCCTGCCTGCAGTCTAGTTCCAAACACTCCCAGCGACCGTGGGTGGTGAGCAGTGCCTGCTTTGAAGTCAACAATTGCATCCTAAGTCCTCCTTGCTTTGAAAACAACCCCAAACCTAACCCCAACAATATACCTCTCTGTGTGGCCTGGCACACTAGGTTGTCTGGTTGTGCTCTGCTCTTCTTTGGGGCCCAAGGTACATTCTCTCTTAAAATGCAAGGTCCTGAGGCAGGCCATAGGGCCTCAGGCCATTAATCCCTTAACTCTAGAGAGTTTATGTGCCAGACTCTATCTCATTTGACACTCACAGTATCCTTGGAGATAGGTTAGTCTATTGGTGTTTCATTAGCTTATTTTAAAAATTGTGGTGAAGCACATTTAAGATTTACCATCTTAACCATTTTTAAAGTGCACAGTTTATCATGAACTGAGCTGATGGTAAAGTGTAAGGACATTCACTGTCATGACCATCCATCTTCAGAACACTTTGTATCTTGCAAAACTGAAATTCTATAACCTATTAAACAACTCCCCATTCCTCCCCTTCCACCAGCCCCTGACAAGCATCATTCTACTTTCTGACTCTGAATCTGAGGACTCTAGGTCCATTATGTAAGTGAACCATGCAATATTTGTCCTTTTGTGACTGATGTATTTCACTTAGTTTAATGTCCTCAAGATTCATCCATGTTGTAGCATCTGTCAGCATTTCCTTCCTTTTTAATGTGTGTACTATTGCATTGTGTGTCCATACTACATTTGGTGTACCCATTCCTTCACTTAGGCTAGGTCTACCATTTGGCTATTGTACATGACGTTTCTATGAACTTAAGTCCACAAATATCTCTTTGAGACTCTGCCTTCAATTCTTTTGAGTATATACTTACAAGTGGAATTGCTGGATCATATAGTGATTCTATTTTTAATTTTCTGAACAATCACTATACTGTTTTTTATGTGGCTGCATTATTTTATATCCCCACCAAGAGTGTGCAGGGAATTCTAATTTCCCCACACTCCCACCAATATTCCTTTTTTTTTTTTTTTTTTGACAGTAACCATCCTAACAGAGATAAGGTGGATATCCCATTTCGGTTTTGATTTTATGTTTTTGTTTGTTTATGTGTTTGTTTTTGCTCTGAGGGTTGAACCTATGGCCTCGAATGTAGTAGGCAAGCTCTCTATCACTAAGTCACAACCCCAGTGCTATTCATTTGTTCCCTTCTTGGAGACAAGGTCTTTCTATGTAGCCCAGGCTGGCCTCAAACTTGCTGTGTAGCCCAGGCTGGGCTTGAATTCGTGATCCTCTTGCTACAGCCTCCTGGGTACTGGGGTTATAAGGCATGTCCCACCACACCCAGCTGCCCTATTCATTTTTAATCACCATTTTGCAGAAGAGGAAATTGTGACTTAGAAATAGTTGGTAACTTGCCCAGGATCACTGAGCTAACATGCAGAGAGACCATCCTGACTTCTGTCCCTCTCCTGGGGCAGTCCTAGAGCTGAGCAGTTGAAGCCCACAGGCCTAGAAAGTGACCCCTGCTCCACTCAACCCCTCTCCCCCAGGTCTTCCGCCAGCCCATGCTCCACCTAGTCTTCTGGGAACATTCATTGAGGTGGCATGGAGGAACAGATGACCGTGAGGACCCTGGGGCCGGTCTCACGCTCAGAACTAGAAATGTGCCTGTGCCACTCACTGGCTATAGAATCTACTGATGAAGTTATGTCATAAACCTCCTATGCCTCACATTCCTCAGCCAAAAAAAAAAAAAAAAAAAAGTGCTTGATATGCGCACCAGCCTCATAGAGCTGCTCTGAGGACTGGATGAAATACATATGGAGTAGCCCACAGCACCACCCCCTGCACATGCTGAGCTCGAGGGATGCTGTCTGCAGGGAGCTCAGCATAGCCCACAGGCAGCACCAGGCCTAGGAGCTTCCACCAGGACCCTAGTGTCAGGGTCCCTGTCCTCTGGCCAAGAGTTGGAGGTTAACTAAATATTTACACCAACCTGTGCTCAGTGGCAGGGGTTGATAAGTGCTGAGAAAGGCTTGGTGGGAACCAGTCTTTCAATCTCTGGGGACAGCCTCCCCAACCCCCAAGCTGCCAAGCTTCATTTACATAACAGGTAAAACTAAAGGGCAGCTCTAGAATTGATGGGGAGGTCAAAAGACTTGCTCCAGTATTTGCACTTCTCCTTCTTGGCTAATGTGTTCTAAACTAATAATCTTCTCTGATTCTTAGAGTAGAAGCTGTGAGCAGGCTTTTGTCTTTTTTTATTTTTTAAAAAGTACTTAATTGATGCCTTTTAAGAGAAATAAGGCATCAAGGGAGGAATTGAGTTTACAGAGACCATCCTCTGATACATCAGCTCTGTGAGGATAGGACTATGTTTATGCGGCTCAACATTTTGCACCCAGGGTATGTTGTTGTTAGGTGCTGTCAAGTCGGATACCGACTCATGGCGACTCTGTGTACAACAGAAAAGACAGTATTGTTACCGCTTTTCTGCTATTCATAGAGTTTTCAATGGCTGATTGTTATTGGGAGTAGGTTGACAGGTCCTTTTCCCAAGCTTACAGCACAGGGTGTTCCCAGGCGGTCTCCTGTCCAAGTATTAACCAGGCCTGCCCCGCTTAGTTTCCGAGATCTGACAGGATTGAATGCCAGAGTGGTACACCAAGGCAGGCACACTCAGGGTATATAACATCCATATTCACTGGTCCAAAATAAATCATGTAATAAGTATTTGTTGAACAAAGGAGTTCAATCCAACCAATATTTTAAGCACTTATTATGTGCCAAGTGTTGTAAGATGCTGTAGAGTCAGATGCAGACTCATAGCGACCCTAAGTACAGAACAATGGGAATACTGTGCCATGCACATGATCTTTTTATGTTTGAGTCATTGTTGCAGCCATTGTTTCTTCCCATATTTAGTCCTGCCACATCAGCAAAAGGAGGTCCTGGGGGCTTTACTCCATTCCCATCATTAAGGTCAACTCTACTTTGAGAAGGCAACACTTTCCCAGTTGTTTCTTGAATTTCTTCCAGCCTAGGGGGCTCATTTTCTGGCATTATATTACTGTGCTTCTCTGCTATTCATAGGGTTTTGAATAGCTAATTATTTGGAGAGTGGGCTGCTGAGTCCTTCTTCCTAGTCTGTCGTAGTCTAGAAGTTCAGCTGAGACCTATCTTACCAGGGGTGGCCCTGCTGCTGGTAACTGAAATACAGGGGACATAGCTTTCAGCTTTACAGCAAAATGCAAGCCCCCAACAGCATGACAAGCTGACAGACACATGTGGCATTATGTGCCAGAGAGTACTATTATTAACATTCATTAAAATATCCACTTACTTGAGTACAATGTGCCCAAAACAAACAAAGCTAAGCCTTACAGGTGTTACCCCAATTCGGGCAAATGAAGAAGCTGAGTCTTGACAGCATGGTTTTGCCTAATTCTCCTATTCTGGAAGTGGTGGAGTCAGGATTTGAATCTAGGTCCTCTGATGCCACCATCACTCTACTTCCTTGAATTCTAGGCTCTGCTCTTGCAGATCAGCCTGTATGGAGAAAAGAGGGATCAGAATTGCACCTTTGCCTTTTCTCAATTACTTAGAGAGGTACATGCATTTTTTTTTCTTCCACTCAGAAAGTATCACAGAATTCAAGGGTTGGGGGGAATGTGGAAGATTATTCTCTCAGAGCTGAAGGCTTGGGTGGAATTTGCAGAAGTCCCTCCCGATAGTGGTAGCTCCAACTAGCCCTTTGCTGAGTACCAGGCACAGAGTCCATCCTGCCTGCCTGCAGTCATTGCTGGCCTTCCTAATTAGATCCTCTTTCATCTACTGAGCTCCAAGAGCTTTTCTCCACATTAGCTTGTTAATCTTAGCCTCATCCCTTGATGCAAATGACAAGCATAATTAGTCCTAGTCAGGAGACAAAACAGAGCAAGGAGACAGCAGCAGAGCCAGAGGAAAAACACTGGGTAGCTTATTCCTCCTCCTCCTCTGGCTTGCTTTTCTTGCTGAAAGCAGTGTTTTCAGCTTTGCCTTGAATTGGCTTTTGCCCTGCCTTGTGGCATCCCAATTCTGAAAATAAAGTGCAGTTGGGTTGAATCTTAATGCACAAATTCGGGTGTGCAAAAATATGTTGTTTTCTTCTCAGCTTTAAGCTCGGTGTGGTGCAACATGGGCCCTCCATCTCTCTGGGCTGAGGACAGCATCGAGCTCAGCTTTGATTGATGCTAACTGGCCATCTCAGGCCCTCTGGGAGCAGCATCAGGACCCAGAATCAGAGAGAAACATCTCAGTGGTCCCTGCAGTTCTGGACTAATTACTGAGATGCCCATAATACACCCTTTGAGGTCCTGCGCTCTACTGACTGAGAAATTAGGCCATTAGCATCACTAAACGTCCAACTAGCACTCTGTGAGGGGGCAAGGAAGTGAAGCTTGGGTCCTATCGCTCCATACTGTGGCACCCTCAGACCTCCACCACCTCTTTGCCTTGGGAGAATCTCATCCTCTCCAGCACCTACTACACTGTCCCTAGTGCATGAGAGTTCTTACAAAAGCTAAGAAGAGAAACTGTCTCCCAGCAGCTTCGGCTGAGCAGATGCTCCTGAGGGGCATTGGGGCCTAGGGATGCTCTTGAGATGCCTGTGTGTCAGTGCAGGGAGAAGGCAATCCCAGATCTCTCACTCTTTTTTTATTTTGCCACAGAGAAAACAGAACACAACTCTTATAGTTAACACCCCTTACATTTTCACACTATCAAAGCATTGTCCCTAAACAGAAAACAACATGTATTAGTTTGCTAGGGCTGCCATAACAAAGTACCATAGCCCTGGGGCTTAAATAATAGAATTTCATTTTCTCACTGTTCTGGAAGGTAGAAGTCCAGGATCAAGGTATCAACAAGTTTGGTTACTCCTGAGGCCTCTGGTCTTGGCTTGCAGAGGGCCACATTCCTCTCACTATGTCCTCAAATGGCCTTTGGTCGGCACATGTATGGCCCTGGTGTCTTCCTCTTCTCATAAACATCAATCATTGTCGGGGTTTTAGCTCTAGCCCGGCTAAAGTTAGGGCCAAACCCTCAACATAATAACGTGGCCGATGTTGAGAAAGAAGGACCTTGGGAGACCTTCACATGGTTGGAGAAGGACAGGGAAGGTTTATTGGGGTGCTCCCCTGATGGAGAGCAAGGAGCAAGCAGCCCCTATAGAGCAAGGCTCTATCCCTGTAAGTGCTGGCTCTAGGCCTGCAGCATAGAATGCTGCAGGCTAAGTGCTGGTACAGCTCAGCCTTAAAGGCACAGCCACAGCCGCTGATGTTCAGTTGAGGTCCGATGGTCTTGACTCTCGCGGCTCGCCCTCTTTACCCACCACCTTCCCAAGGATGGGAGGAGTTGGGAGGCTCTTCGTGGCTTGCTAGACACCTTCGGCTCTTCGGGGCCCCTGGGCTTGATCTCGCTGGCTTGCTAGATGGTCTTGCTGGAGTAGGGAGCGCTGGTCCAGGTGATGAGTTTCAGGAGATGGTCAGAAAGGTGAGGATCAAAGGATGATATGGGGTCCAGGAGCCCTGCTTTTATAGGGTCCTGGAGGGGTCACATGGTGGGGTTCAGCCAATCGGGGCACACAGCTGGCCGGTACAGTGGGCAAACGGACATAACTGCCACGTGGAGACAGTTATTGCCTGAAAGGTGGTGAGGGGAGCCAATCAAAATTAAGGTGGTTAAGGCTGGTCAAGCTGGCCGGGGGCCATCTTTGCTCACTCGATGGGAGGGGCTGTTTTGAGTGAGTGAGATGAGCCCTGGGGTCAACTAGGGGTCAGCCCCTCGGGCTGTTATGAGGGACCCTAGCTGGGAAATATAATTTTAAAAATCCCCAACAAATCATATTGTAGAGAGCCCACCCTGAAGGCCTCGTTTGACTTAATCACCTCTTTAAAGACCTTATACCCAAATACATTACATTCTAAGATTCTACGGGGTGGGAATTCAATATATGAATTTGGGACAGGACACAATTCAGCCTACCACACAAGAGTTAAGTGTATTTTTGAACAACTTTTCAGTCTACTCACTTTACCTTCTGTAAACAGGAACCACCTCCTTGTAGGCTTTGGACTATGTGGATCTGGATCCAAATTTCTGCTTCAACATTTGCTGGCTATGTGATGTTAGGCAAGTTATTTAATGTCTCTGGGCTTCAGTGGTCTTGTCTGTAAGATGGAGATAACAGTATTGTCAACTGGAATGTGCCACAGGGATTGAATGAAATGATGTTGGTGGAACACAAACATACTGATGAATCGTATAGGGAGTGTTCTGGGGTAAAAGGCCTTCCCCATCCACCCTCCACTGATCAATTACTACTCTACCTTGAATCTCAGCCCAGAGGCTGTGTTCTCCCCAACATCCTGAGCTTGGGAGGGAGGTATCTCCCTGCTACTTCCCCAAGCCTTATGCGTAGAATTCTGCATTGTCAAGGGCAGCTGAGTCTCAGTGCATGGAAATGCCAGGAAGCAGGCCCCAGTCTCAGGCCTTCCTTACAGAGTGAGATGTTCTAGGCAACAAGGAAGGGAGAGCAGATGGATGTTAGGAAGCAGGGACACCTTAGAGGAGGGCTCGGCTTCCACATGGCTCCCTGTTGTGGGGATGCCCCGAGCAGTACTGGAAGGTCAGTAGCCTCCCTGGCCTCTAATAACCAGATGCCAGTGGCACCTACTTAGCAGTAACAACTGCCAAGTGTCCCCTAGGGACACAGTAGGCCCCAATGAGGACCATTGCCTTACAGTGCCCCTATGGCTTCTGTCATGGTTCTCAAACTGATGGGCCTTGGAACATTTCTAACATGTTCCAGGTATTGCAGGTGCTGCTGGTCCAGCACCACTTGAGAATACTCACCTTAGTAACAATCACGTTCATGCGCTGAGCCCTTCGGGCAAGAGACATCCTGCAAACTTGAGAGCTTGAGGAGTCACACCAACCTCACTGTCTGTGCGCAGAGGAGGCCACAGGGATGGATGGGGGGAGTAAGACTTCATGTGGGGTCATCCTGTAATGTGAGCCAGGAAAGACGTCCTGCGGCCCAGGCAGGGAGGTGGAGGAGCCCTGTCCCACCCCTGCCAGTCTTACCCACAGAGAGGCTCAGCACTTACTGACATTCCTGCCACCCAGATGCATCTCTGTTTTACCCAGTCTTCCAGGTGCTGGGAGTACGTGAAGAACACTGCAGGAAAAAAAAAATCTTGCCTACATGGAGCTCACATTCTGACTCAGCAAGGCAGGGAATGCAGATACTCAATAAACTGAGCAACATATTAGAAAGGAGCATGTTCAGGGGAAACACAAATCAGAGTAAGTAAGCCTGGGTGTGGGAAAGTGGTTACATTCATTCATTCATTCACTTATTTATTTATTACTGTGAACTATACTTTATTAAGTCATCTCTGTTTACAACTGAAACTCTGGAAACTCTGAAGCTCTGGAAACTCAAAATTAACATTCTTGCCTGTGGGCTTCTTTATAGACACCAGAAGAAGTTTCAACCTTGTTCTGTTGTGCTTTTCCAAACGAACCTTTATGAGCCATGAGCTGGCTGCTGTCTAGTTTCATGGGACACTTTTACTTATTTTTTGTATCACTGTTTTGTGTTGGCTTGGGCAGAATTCTCCTCTGAGCAATAAAGACTACATGCTTCCCACTGAACTTCTTCTGCAATTCATGCACTAGCCAAACTTGGATTTTCTGGACATAGTTCAGCTGGGGAACTGGAAGAAAAATTATGATAGCTCTCCTACCACCCAACTTCCATTTCCTTGGCCACTGTGATGTTGAGCTCTCGCAGCTGGGCCTTGAGGTCTGAGTTCATCTCCAGCTCTAGCAGTGCCTCGGAGATGCCTGACTAGAACTCATACGGCTACTCACCATCTTCCCCATCTTGCAAGCTTGTCCTTGCAGAATGTCGGCTTAGGAAGAGGCCCAGCTCTCCCAAGAGCTCCTCATATCCCCTTGTCAGAATTTTAAGTAAGATGGTTAGCTGTAGGGCTTTGCTGGTCAGTGTCTAGCAACTGGCTTTCTAGAGGAAAAAAGCAATGATTTGTAGCAATGACCAATTTCTATGGTGGAAATATGCCCATCATGGCAGATTGCAAACTACAAGTCTGACATTATTAAATAGGAAATTGGGAAGGCACTCACAGTAGCACAGCACTGTGTGGTAATTCTTCCAGACAGACACAATGGTGTAAATAACCTTAACTGTAGATGATAATTAACAGAAAAGAATATGGAAATGATGAGTTTTGGGTATTTTTAAATCTTGACTTCCAATGTAGTTTAAGTTTCATATAATTTTATTTTTATTAAAGCTGTGCTTATTAACTAGCGTGCAAATTTCCTGAAAGTTTAGGGAACACCTTTTTGAGACATGAAATTTGTTTTTATTTCATTTTACTTTATTTTATTGAAGCACCCAGGACTTTGGACATACTCTACAAGTCCTCCATCACTGAGCTGCACTCCCAAACTATTTTTTATTTTGAGTCAGGGTCCTGCTAAGTTACCCAGGCTGTTTCTGGCCTCGAATTTGAGATCCTTCTGCCTCCACCTCCTGAGTTGCTGGGATTACAGGAGTGAGCCACTGTGCCTGGGGAGAAGGTAAACTTGAACAGAATCCTGAAAGCAGTGAGGGAGGGAGGTGTGGAAATATCTGAAAATAAGCATCTGCTTCCTCCCAGGGAGAAGCAGCATCCAGTCCTGGCGCGTCCACATGCCATGCCCTGACACATGCTACCCACTGAACTGGACAGTCTCTGCCCGCTCCCAGTCCCTGTCACCTAGTGACAGCCGCCAGGGCCAAGGTCACAGATGACCTCTTGGGTAGAATTCCTCATTTCTTCCAGGCCTCCTTAAATCCTTCCTGGAAAAAGAAGAGGCCATAGAGATGATATGAACATACAAATGACCACAAGTAAACAAATATTGTCCCTCCCTGATCCCATGGCACTTTGAAAGCAGTTGATTTAGCCCTTTTCATTGCTATTCTGTTACTCTGTCCATGTCTGCCTCCCCAAGCAACCTGTGTATGAGGTTTTCAGAGGTATGAGGTCTGAGAACGCCTGGCTCGTAGTCGATGTTCCCTAATTACTTAGTTACTGAATGGGTCAACAATGATCTGAATCTGAGATAGTTTAATACATGAGTGGGCTTCAGTGAGGCCTCTCCTGTTGGGTGAAGTCCACAGGGTGGGTCCCCTCTGCCAAGGTGAAGCTTGTTGGCATGACCGCCCACTGCCTGCTCTGCACAGGTGAAGCGAAGAGAGCCTGGTCAATACAAAGCAGCTGCAGCCAACTGATAATGGTCACCGCCTGTCAGGCCTAGGGCTTGGGGTTTTAATTAAGTTGTGCCACGTAATCCTCATAGTAACCCAGCAGGTAGGTGTTCTTATCCTCATTTTGTTGTTGTTGTTGTTAGGTGCCATGCAGTGTCCAACTCATAGCAACCCTATGTACAACAGATGAAACAGTATTGTCAGTGCTACTTTGCTATTCATAGAGTTTTCAGTGGCTGATTGTTTTGGGGGGAGTGGGTTGCCATGTCCTTCTCCCAAATCTGCAGCACCTGGTATTCCCAGGCGGTCTCCCAGCCAAGTACTAAATAGGCCTGACCCTGCTTAAGTTCTGAGATCTGATGGGATCAGACACCACAGTGGTACGGCTGCAGGCCATCCCCATTTTACCTATGAGGCTTGGAGTGGCAAACTCCACCAAGGTCACCCAGGTAGTAAGTGACAAGGTTTTCACTTCACTGCACAGGGTGAGTGAGAACTGGTTCCAGGTAGTAAGGAAGTCAGAGATGTAGAATATTAACTGTAATCCCACCAGGCAGTACGGATAAGTGCTCATTAGAACCACAGCCACGCTTGGGAGCACAGAGAAGAAACCGGTGATTCCATCTGGGGCAGAGAGATCAAGAGCTCTTGGTCAACACTGAAGCTGCAGCTCGAGCTCTGACTTCTGGGTGGAAAAGGTATTGGGACTCTGGCCCTCCCCCTGGAAACAAGGGAGTTCATTGGTCTTCAGGAGAGAGGTTTTCCAGGAAGCTGGCTCAGAATCCCCGCTAGTGCTCCAGGCCAGTGCCATTTATCCATTTATGTATTCAACGAGACAAGCTGGGATAATCTTTTTTCTTTTTTTAATATTAACTTCTTCCTCTCCTGGTTTGGACCCCATGCCTCAGGGGAGGAAGCTGTCAGGGAGGGAGGCACAAAGCCTGCAATTGCCTTCCTGGCTTTGCTTTCCAAAACCTGTGTCTGCAGGGAATAAGAGGATTAGGATCTCCCTGAAGTGTCTAGGGAAAGAGGGAAGAAAAAAGATTCCCCCTGCCCCACTGGGTCTAGGGAGGCAACAGAGGAAGTTAGTAAGGGCCTCAGTAGGATGGTCTTTGAACAAGGGAGCCAAGGGCAGGGGTTCTGGCCTCCTTCCCACATAGAGCCTTGAAAGCAGCAGGGTGGGCCCAGGGGGGAGTGGTTTCAGACACACCCAGGAAGAGACTCCCATGGCCAGCCTGGTACAGAGGGAGCAGATGGGTCCTATGTGACCCAGTGAAGCACGAAGCTGGTAGAGAGCCCGGCTGGACCTCAGGGGACAATGAGGCAGGAACCAAGCCTGTGGGGACTGCTACCTTAGAACCAACTAAGGATGCTGGGGGTGGGGCTCTCCTCTGATGTCTGGGAAGACACATGACATAAGAACAAGCTTCCATGCCACTGCTCTGAGTCCTGGTATGACACGATTCACTGAAATTTACCACAGTCCCAGCAGAAGAGCAAAGGAGACCCCAAGTTGATAGCCTTTAGCTTCTGTATAGTGGCTCAAAGTGAAAATTAGGTCCAGTTATAGAATCATAAACTACAGAAAATATTTAACTAGCCCGAAAGATTCTAGGCACCAGCCTAGGTGTGAGGGGTGGGGGAGGGAGGAAAGAAATGAGCACAGTGGGGGCCATTAGGCGCCCCCCCCCCCCTGTCTACATCCCTAAATTAGAAATGATGTCAGGGCTTGGCTTCTATGGGTGCTCTGCACACTGTAGCAAGCACTGATGCTTATTAGGTCCTTACTTTGTGCTAATCCTTGCTTCAAGAGGATTCTCTGAAATTAGGCGTGGTCTCACAAACCTGTAATCCCAGCACTTGGGAGGCTGCAGCATGAAGATTGCGAATTCAAGGCCAGCCTTGGGTTACAGAGTGAGAACTTGAGTAAAAAAAGGAAAGAAAAGAAAAGGAAAAAAGCTTCTTTGTTCCATTTTAGACAGGTTACTAGAGTTAGGAGACATTAAGCAGTTTTTGTAAGACCACACAGCTAGTAATTTTCCCAGGACCACACACCCAGTAAGTGGCAGAGTTGAGATTCAAACCCACAAGGCTGTTAGAGGTTGAATCATGTCTCACCGCATCAAAGATACTGAAGTCCTAACCCTGGTGTGTGTGTGAATGTGCCCTTATTTGGAAAAAGGGTCTTTGCAGATGAGGTCATTACAGTGGCCCCTAATGTCGTATGACTGTGTCCTTATAAAAAAGGAAAACTTGAACAGAAAGAGGCATGCACACTAGAACACAATGTAAAGATCAAGGCAGAGATGGGGCAATGCATCTACAAGCCATGAAATGCCAAAGATGGCCAGTGAACCACCAGCAGCAAGGAGAGAGGTATGGAACTGATTCTCCCTCACAGCTCTCAGAAGGAACCAGTGCTGCCAACATTTTGATCTCAGACTTCAAGCCTTCAGAACTGCAAGACAATAAATTCCTGATGTTGGAGCCACCCAATTCGTGGTGCTCTGTTATAGCCCCCAAGGCCACTAATGCACTGGCAACCTCAAGAGGCTGTGACTTAAGTCACCGAATTATATAGCCCTTTTGCTAAGCTCTAAGCAATCCCAAAACAATCAGCCATTGAAAACTCTATGAGGATCGCTGTGAGTTGGACTTGACTGGATGGCAGCTAAACAACAACAAAGCTGTTGGATCCCACAGAAAGAGAATTTTTCTTTTCTCCATTACCTGCTCTTTAATTTTTCCCATCTATTTTGCAGTGTTTTCTCCAAGCTTTCAGTTGAAATTATCTCTATTCTTTCTTTCAAGGACCTAACTCAGGTACCCTTTGACTCTTCCTCCCCAGGTCACTGGGAATTCCAGCAACATACCTTATCCTCAGACTTCTGGAGCATGGCTCATGCTGTTCCCTGCCCAAAATGCTCTTCCCTGTTCACCAATGACCAGCTGGGAATCTTGCCAGTCTTTCAGGCCAGACTTACTGTCTCCCTTCTCAATGACAGCAGCATTAATACAGAACAGCTTTTTATACTGGGAATCCTTTTTGGAAATGGACATGGCCATCCTCTGTGGTATCTTGTACACTCCTGGCAAGCCAGAAAGGAGCAAGTGCTCAACACATGTCCACCTCCCCAGAAAGCCAAGCCTGGAGATGTCAGTCTGGTGTTCTTCACTCCTTCTTTCCCTTTTGGTTTCTCATATTTGCTTTGCTATGGGGAGAAATAAACCAGAGATCTTCAAATGACTCTACTTGGCATGTTTCTAGCTTATTAACAGATTTTTCAACCCCGGTAAGAAAAGCTTGTCCCACTTCCTTCCTCTCCGCTTCCTGTGCTTTAACAAGGCTCAGTCACCTCCTTGGACCAGCCTCAGCAGAGACCATTGGACCAGGCACGCTTTTTTGGTTTTTTTTTTTTTTTTTTTTTTTTTTTTTTTGCATTTGGGGATGGTGTTGGTTGGAGCCTTCTATCCATATATTGCCAAAGAATACAAATGGAAGAAACACATCCATGTAGGCCAGATTAAGGCAGAAGCCCTGCCCCTCCAGGAATGGAGCACTAGATGGCTTCCCAGGAACACTGTGGGAGCAAGGACCACAGTGGTTGCATGGCCCAGCAGGATGCTAGCACTTGACCATCACAGAGGTTTGGAGGGGCTGCTGACCTGTCCCTTGGCAGGAGCTATGCTGAGAGCTCTCCTCTTTACAGAATGCATCAAAGTCACAGAGGAAACCTCAACCTGTTCAGATCTTCCTGGAGAAGAATCCACTGAAAGATGCTTCTCCCGGGGGCTCCCTGCCTGAGAGCTGAGCTGCTTCTCAGAGCCTCTAAGTTTCCCAGGAGTAGAGTGAAGAAGCCTGTATTTGCCTGACCAAGGAGAATGATTACTTAAACACTCCTTTCTCATGCACCAACACAGCCCATTTGGCACAGGGGTATAAGTGAATTTAGCTAATATATATGATGCTCCTATAGCAGGATTAAAGCATGGGCTAGGTAGGGGGTAGGGGAAGGAAAGATGGGAGCTGTCTTTCTTGTTTGCTTTTTAAATTTTGTATCAGACAAGTATACTCTGTGCTCATATAACCATGAGACTCTAAAGCAGGGGCTTTTATAAGATAGGAATTTAGTTCTGCTCCATGTACTGGTCCAGAGGGAGGTGGTCTAGTGGGGTGGTCCTGCCATGCTCATTGTCTACCTTCTCAGGGTCCACTGAAACCTCTGTCAAGGGGAAACGAAAGTGTCAAGGGGAAACAAAAGGAATAACAAAAGTGTTTCTCCAAGTTTCCACTAACATCCCATTCAGCCAAAGATTGGTAGCATGGCCATCTCTGGTTACAAGGGATCTTGGGAAGTGTAGTCTCTGATGAAGAATCTATGTGCCTAGCTCTGTATTCCCAGTGACTCAGGAGGTTGAGGCAGGAGGATCGTGAATTCGAGGCCAGAGGCAGCCTGAGTAACTTAGTGAGACCCTGTCTCAAGATACAAAGTAAAAAATGGGCTAAGGGTACAGTTTAGTGGTAGAGTATTTGCAAATGTGTGCGAGCCCGAGTGTAGCCCCCAAGCATAGCAAAAAAGAAAAAAGAAAAAAAAGGAACAAATATTAATGGACACATGCCAGTCTCTGACATCCTTTCTTTCACCCATTTACCCATTCAACAATTAGTTACTGATTTCCAGTTAAATATGTGGCGCCATTTTTGCTCAGACGCTTAAGCCCCACCAATGTATATGAATATACATTCAGTTGCAGTCACACTGTGCAGTGTTCTTTAGTAGGAATGTGGATGCTGTGGATCTTTGGAGAAGGAAAGACTCACTCTGACTAGTGAGAGTCAGTCATCTGTTCATGTGTTTCATGTTTCTTGAGCATTGTTGTAGGCAGCCTCAAGACGACCCCAATGATCCCATATCCTAACGACTGGTTTCAATGAATGGAAGACAGCAAAAGGAATGGGATGCCAGTTCTGAGATTAGGTTACAAAATGACTGTGACTGCCACCTCTGCCCACCCCCCCAATTTCTATCTTTCTCTTTCTCTCCCACTCTGCCTTCTCTCTGGGGAAGTCTAGCTGCCATGTTTTGAGTTATACCATGCAGAAGCTCATGTTGCAAGAAAATAATGTCTTCATTATGCAACCAGCAAGGGTCTAAAGTCTGCCCACAGCCACATGATGGTGCCCAGAAGTATATTTTCTGAGGGTAGCCCACAGCCATGTGAATGAGCTTCGAAGCAGCTCCTCCCATGCTGACCCTTGACCTGACTTCAGGCCAACTGATCCCTCGATTGCAGCCTTGTAAGAGACTCTGACCACAATCACACAACCAAACTGCACTTGTACCTGATTCTTTACACCCCAGAAACTGTGGTATAATAAATACTGCTATTGTAACTGCTGAGTTCTGAGGTGATTTGTTATACAGCAGTAGATGACTGATACAGGTATTATTATCTCAGGTAAAATGTGAGGTCATAAAAATGTGAAAAATGAGTGAAATCTCATCAATGTGTCTAGGATTTGGGGGAGATAGGTGCTTCTCTGGAATTTTTCCCACATCCATTATATTATTCAAAGTGGTCACTCTCTTCTCCCCTGGTTTTTCTCTATGTCAGTGACTTGTTTCTTCTTCTTGTTGTTGTTAGGTGCAATCGAGTCATATCTGACTCATAGCGACTCTTATAGGGTTTTCCATAGCTGATTGTTTCAGGCTTGCCTCGGGAGTGGATTGCCATGTCTTTCTCTCATTTTTGTGGTGCTGGGAGTCAAACTTAGGGCCTCAGAGACTGCAGAGCAGCGCTCTACCAACTGAGCTAAATCCCAGCCCCCTTCTATCTTTAGGATGCTATAAATTTATATTTTGAAAATCTTAGGAGAGGTTTAAGAATTCCTTCCTTCTCCCTCCCTCCCTCTTTCCCTTCTTCCCTCCCTTCCTCCTTTTCCTCCCTTCTTTCCCTCCTTCCTTCCTTCCTTCCTTCCTTCCTTCCTTCCTTCCTTCCTTTTCTTCAGAATGTCAAAGGTCCCATAATATTTCTATACTCTAAGTATCATCTTTGCAAGGATGGGGAGGAAAGAAAAGCCCTCCTTGCTCCATTGTGAGGAGGATTCGCCCTACAGATTTTTAAATTGCTTCTGGGAAGGCTCTGGATCGTTACTGCTCATGAGTGAGTCTAATGACTCAGTAGACAACAAGACTATTTTAGCCAAGATGACTACTAAACTATGCTTGTGGGTAGGGTTGGCTCAGAATAGGAAGAAACAAGCAAACAAAAAAATTAAATCAACTTAAAATCTTTCATGATACCACTTTGAAATTTTTTGTCTGTGTCTCGAGTCCATAATTATCAACATAAAACAATAAATACCAGGTGCCCCTTGCAACTGGATCCCACAATTCCTTAAGTCTAGGGTACATGCTTATGCTTATTCTAGTGGGGCAGGGTGTTGAAGAAGAATGCTAGAATAAAATATACCTGCTGTGCTGGTTCTGCTGCAGGCCACATACTCCCCTTCCAAATCTAATCAGACACTCTTCTCAGATCATGAAGAAGCTATTCCCTCCCCTGGCCCTATAGATGAATGACTTTTGCATGTGTTGCTACCTGCAGGAATAATACTAAAATACTATCAACTGAAAAGCAAAGGCACTAACCAATCAGAATGAGCATAGTGCCAGCTGTTACCCATTGAGTAGAGACCTGGAGATCCCAGGGGAAGGACTAGGTGTCAAGAAGTTCCTGGGGCAGGGGGATCAGGAGTTCTTTGAGGGCTCCAATTCACGTAAGAGGAATAATGTTTTGACATCTGTCTCCCCAACTGGACCTTGTGCAGTTTGAGTGTATGAGTGTCTTCTTTCCTCTTTTCTCTGCTACCTAACATGTCAGTTTGTAGCAGGTGCTTAGTAAATATTTATTGTGAAAAACTGAAACAAACCTCTTTATTTAGACATGTGCATTTACTGAGCCTCCATCTCAAGCTAGACACAGCCCTGGGCAATTTGGGGCATGCAACGAGTTAAGAGCTGGCTTTTCCCCTTGCCGAGTTTTTAGCCCAGTTCCTAGACTCTGCTAAGAACAATCTTATTCATTTTGGCGTCCAGGTATCCATGTGGTGCTTAGAAGAGAGCAGACATGCAGTAAGCTTTTGTTGATTAGCTGTAACCTCACGTGTCTGGGCTGGAGGACTTGCTTCAGACTGGTCCCTCATCATCTCCCCCGCCAAATCTGCTAGTCCAGCAAACTCAGTCCTGCAGAATTGCTCCCAATGATCCAACTCACTATTATGGTTAGCCAGGAACAAAAGCTGCTGGGAAAATAACGCATCACTTTTCATCTGGCTGTTTCAAAAGGAAATGAAATATTAAAACAGGGTCACAGTTGTCCCAGTCGGATCATCTTTTCAAAGGAATTACAGGGTCGTGAGCCAACAGCAACCACATACACCTTTGCAGTAATCGGAACCAGTGTTCTCGACACTGAAAGCAAAATCAAGTAAACAAGGTCGTGTTGTGGACTTTCTTGACCCAGACTTTCAGGAAGGAGCTGACACACTGCCCAGACTAGCGCTCACCCACACTGCTCAGAGCCAAACAAACTCCTGTTTTCCCAGCTGCATGAAGCCCTCACTTCACCAAACCACTTGCCAGAAAACAAGGCAAGGAAAATTTAAAAAAAAGAAAAAGAAAAAAAATCCCGCCTTGTGCAGACGAGGCAAAGCAAGAATTGCTTCAGCTGGCCTTTGTTTTTTATTTTCATGAAGGATCAAGAAATATAAAAATGGAGGAAGTTAGATTTATGGGTTTTAGTTACTGAAAAGGAAACAAAATATTTTTTTTCTTTTGGAGATCTGTTCATGTTATTACTCAGCTTATAAACTTCCGTGACTTCCGACACTATAATCTTCAAACTTCTTATTGTCACTTTCAGGTTTTTTGTTTTGTTTTGTTTTGAGTATGAGGGGGTTGAACCCAAGGCCTGGCACATGCTAGGCACGTGCACCACCACTGACCTCCACCCCCAATCCCTTTCTATTTTTTATTTTTTATTTTGAGACAGGCTCTTGTGAAGTTACGCTGGCTGCCTGTGGCCTTAAACTCTTGATCCTCTTGCCTCAGCCTCCTGAGTTGCTGGGATTACAGGTGTGTGCCATGGCTCCCAGCTTCAGATTGTTTAAATTTTGTTTAAGATTACTTTTATAGCCACATCTGCTCCATTTCCTCTCACCCACAGCTGTTCTCGAGCCTTGCCAGGTTGTCATTGTCATAAACACTTCATGGGTTTTCTTGCTTACATGCTTTTGTTGCTTTTGTTCATGCCATTCCTTCAGCTTAAAATACCCTTCCTTCCCTTAATCTTCAGGGAAACTCCAACTCAGCAGGGTTTTTTCATTCATTTATTTTTGGTGGTGCTGGCCATCAAATCCAGGGCCTTGCACATGCTAAGCACATGCTCTACCACTGAGCTACATCCCCAGCCCTCCAACTCATCTTTCAAGACACTTCAGAAAGGCTCTTTCTCACTGTCACTCATCCCACTGGCAGACTCAGCAGTTCCTTCATCTGTCTCTTCATAGCACTGCTTTGTGTGTACCTCTTATTGCTCTTTTTCCCTGTGTTATTCATTCATTTATCCAACAACATTCATTGTCTTTGTACTTTGCACCAGATACTATGCTAGGTCCTCACAATCCAGGTGTACAAATCCCTGTCTAGTGGGAGACTCGGACAAGGATAACCATTGTTACAGGAAGAATTGTGGGGCACACAACTCCTGGTCCGGCCCAGATGTTCAGACGGGCGGTGGTGCTGTGCACACAGGTATTAAACACAATTCATTCAGGACCCTTAGGTGAGGGGATCAGACTCCTGTGGCCCTTGGGACACCGGCGGAGATGGGAGAAAGGAAAAGCCTCAGGCGATTTTGCCTTCCAGGAGCAAACACCTGTGTTGGTGGTCTCGGTGGTCATGAGGAGACAGTTCTTGCTTCATGGGTGATCAAACAGAGAGCAGGTTCTTTCCTTGTTGATGGTTGCTGTGGGATCGTGTTCTTTCCTCACCGAAGGTCCCAGCAAGATAGCGGGTCGAAGGTCCAGGCCAAAAGGGGTCTTTCCTTGCTGACGGTCTGGGCGAGAGAAAGTGGAAAAGGGCGAGCTGCAGCAGCACAGCTCCTTATATAGCTCACCCATGGAATGGCCTGAGCCAATCAGCTTTGAGTCCAATTGTCCAATCAGGTTTGGGGGACTTGTGAAGGGTTTTGTACAAACGTCCAACCAAGTTACTTTCATTTTCCCTAGATTTAGCCATTTTCCCAGTTTGGGGGTTTTTGCCAATTTCTTCCCAATTTCTCCCTACAAAGAATTAGAAGTTTTTTTGGTAGAGGTAAGCACAGGATTCTTTAAGAGATCAGAAGAAGGTCATATACCAAAATCTGATGGGTGGGAGAGGATCCAGAAGGCTTCCTGGAGGAGGAGGCACCTGAACAGTCTAAAGGATAAGTTTTTCCATCCATTTCCTGTTCTTGTCAGAGCACTGCTCAAAGAAAGAGGTCAATCATAGGTCATATCAAATCAGGTCATTTATTCTACATGTTTATTGAGCTCTTTAATAGGAGATAAACACTGTTATTCCAAAGTACAGTTTAAGAACTACAAAGTAGCAACTTGGAGGGAGCAAAGTAGGTAAAGGAAATATTAGAGGAAATCAAGGAAGAGTTCCAGGTTTCTACTTTAGGTGAATGAGCAGATAGTGGATCAGAGCCACTGTATGCAGATGTTCGGGTTATGGACTCAACACAAGCAAAACAATGCAAGAGGAATGGCAAGTTCAACAGAGATGTGTCTTACTATTGACACAACAGCATCAACACTTTGTAGATGATGTCAGAATGGGTTGGAATTGACAGAATTGTTTTGCTGTTGTTTCATTTTATTAAATCAGGTCTTCTGTCTTGACTGGACCAAGAAATACACTTTGCTGCTATATTCATTTGGATCTTTGTTTTCAGACATTAAAATTCTCTACTGTGAATCACTCCTGTCTTTCCCACAACTGTTTTGTGTTTGGACAATTTTGATGGAAGGGCTTTTAGGATTTCTGGCTTAAATGAAGCTTACACATTAGGTGTGAAACTGAATAATTATTCACTTATTAATATCAATCATTAATCAGTAGTGGGGTTACTGATATAGGATTCATAAAATAAGTTATGAATTATTAAATTAATAACTAAGAGTTAGCTTTAGTTATCAGCATTATTGCAGGTTATAATTCAATCATCTCCTAATAGTACGGATGCCATTTTAAACTGAAATTTTATCTTCTCTAACTTTATTACAGTTTTCCTTTTATATAGTGGAAGAAATCTGATCGGGAACTTAAGTAACCAAAGATTCTTTATTAAAACAAATAATCACTTCAAGAAATTTTAATGCATCCATAATGTATCCTAAATAATTCCCTCCTTAAAATTTGGCTCTCTCAGCCAGGCATGTTGGTGTACTTCTGTAATCCCAGTGACTCAGAAGGCGGAGGCAGGAGGATTGAAAGTTCGGGACCAGAGGCAGTCTGCATAATTTAGTGAGACCTATCTCAAACAATTAAGAAAATGGGCTGAGGGTGCAGCTCAGTGGTATACAACTGCAAAGCATGCAAACAGGAAACCCTGGGTTCAACCTCCAGTACTGAAAAAAATCTTTTTGGCTCTCTAAAACATTCCTTGGGTTACCATTTGACTTCCTATTACATTGGACAGAAACACAGATTTTTTAATAGATATACTACAGGTCGTTGAATAAAATCAGCTCTTTATAACTCTTGACTGTGCTTTGCCTTTTGCATCTCTTTCTAGAACTGCTAGGTCCCAACATATGAGCATGCCTGTAATCCCAGCACTCAGGAAGCCGACACAGGAGGACTGATATGGGTTCCATGCCAGCCTGGGCAACACAGTGAGACCCCATCTCAAAAAACCAAAAATATGTAAATAAGTAAAGACAAAAATAAAAATAAATGTCTTATTTTACTTTCTTCAGTGTTTCCCAAAGCATCCTTGACACCAAACACCAGAAATTGACATCCATCACCATCTAGTTAAAATTATATGAACAAGTTCTTCATAGTTTTGTTTTTGTTTGTTTGTTTTTTCCTTATTCAGTACTAGAGGTTGAACCCATGGCCTCATGCATAGTACCAAGGGCTCTACTCTGAGCTACATCCACAGTTCTGAACTAGATCTTCTTTAATAAATGTTTTCACAATTCCACTTCCACAACATAATTTTATCCCCAAATAATATTTTAATATTTGAAAGTCTTTTATTAAAAGTCTTTTAATCTATCATATTTTTCTCCCTCTACAATGAAAACAAAAAATACCTATGTAAGTCAAGGCTGCAAGTATTTTAATTTTTTTCTGGGTTTCATTATTACTAGCATAGAACTAATTATGGCAATAGAATTAATTAAATATTTCATATTTTGATGCATAATAGTTAAACATAAAAGTACCATCTTATTGGAATTGCAGTAATTGATTAGTTGAGTTTCTTTTTCTCCATTGCTTTTTGAAACCTATGGGTAAATTATTTATTGCTAGAGTGAGTCAGGGGGCAGCACCCATTCTATTCCTATTTATTACTTTTACAGAGAGAAGCATTGAGAAACTGTTCACATAAATAAGTAGTTGGGAATGGATTTAAAAGCACTGTCACTCAAGTCTAAACTATTTCAGTGGTATAAGACAGAGACCACAGTCTTTTATCATAAAAAATATTTTCAATGAGCTATCAGCAGTCAATTTAATTAGGATGTCCTTCAATTCTGTTATAAATCAAGACTTGAGAACCACATGACTTGCAAAGGACTTATTCCCCTGTCATTGGAATCCAGTTAAGTGCTATTATTTGAGATTGTCCCTTTGGAACACAGAGATTTCTACACCTTAGGGTAGCACACCAGAGTAAATCTGGTCAGTGGAGAGATGTGCTTTCCTTTTGTAATGTGGGACAATGGATGTGATGAAAGGATGGGGGAGGGGAGGACTATAATCATGAGTCCTTAGACATATTAATTTCTGAAAAGAGTGTTTATGGTAATTGAGGACCTAAAAATTATTATTTAAAATTCTCCTTCCATATGTATCCTTTGGAAAATCCTCAAATGGTATACTGTCTTAAAAAACACTGTTATAAAGATCTCTGCTGGTTGCCATGACTTGTTCACTTGATAATACAGCTTTCTCTTTTCTTAGAACACCTATTAATATCAGAGAAAGCAACATTCTTGGCATAATCCCTGGGAAATTCTACCTTCTAGATTCATTTAATAAATCTTAATTGGATCCCCAACTAGATAATAAAATCTAAAGCTGTGAGCTGGCGCTTGTTGCAGTTGTAGGAGAATGGATATGACGATGATAAAGAAAATGATGACAATAGCTATTGTTACTGATTGTGTTTGCCTCACACAGCAGAGATCCCAATGAGCATTGGGAAAGACCCAGAGAAGATAGTACTTGCTGTAATAACAATAAGTATGTAGTACTAAAACCAGATAAGGACATCACCAAAAAAGAGAACTATAGACCAGTTTCTCTGGTGAATATTGATGCAAAAATCCTCAATAAAATTATGATAAGCTGAATTCAGCAACACATAAAAAAGATCATACACCATAATCAGGTGGGTTTCATTCCACAGATGGCAAGGTTGGTCAACCTACACAAATCGATTAATGTAATTTAACATATCAAGAGCCTGGTGGACAGAAATCACATGATCATCTCATCTGAGGCTGAAAAAGCTTTTGACAAAGTCCAACATCCTTTCATGACAAAAGTCCTGAAGAAACTGTGCATAGAAGGAACATTTCTCAACAGCATAGAGGCCATATATGACAAACCTATAGCCAACTTCATATTAAAGGGGGAAAAATTGAAAGCATTCCCTCTAAGCTCAGGAACAGGACAAGGATATCCACTCTCTCCTCTCTTTTTCAATCTAGTGATTGATCCTAGCTTAGAGCAATAAGGCAAAAGAAAGAAATAAAATGAATACAAATGGAGAAAGAAGAGGTCAAATTATCCTTATTTGAGATGACATGATCATATATCGAAAGGACCCTAAAAATTCCACTAGAAAATTCTTAAAGCTAATAGCTCCTTCAGCAAAATTAACACTCAAAAATCAGTAGCATTCCTTTACTCCAATAGTGAACAGGAAGAGAAAGAAATCAAAACAAAAATCCCATTCACAATATCCCACTAAAAAATTAAATATTTAGGAATCAATCTAACCAAAGACCATAAAGACCGCTATAATGCAAACTTCAAAACACTAAAGAAATCACACAAGATACTAGAAGATGGAAGGACCTCCCTTGATCATGGATTGGAAGAATTAATATTATGGAACTGGCTATACTACCAGAAGGAATCTACAGATTCAGTGCAAATCCCATAAAAATTCCAATGATATATCTCACAAAAATAGAAAAAAAATCAATCCTAAAATTATATGGAAACACAAACGACCATGTATAGCCAAAACTACCCTAAGCAACAAAAACAGTGCAGGAGGCATCACAATACTCGACTTCAAAGAACTCAAGAAATTAAACACTAAAGTAACAAAAGAATCCTTTTAACACTGCTGGTGAATCTGAAAAGGGAAATCAATATGGAGATATCTCAGAAAACTAAAAATAGAACTACCATATGATCCAGCTATACCACTTTTAGGAATATACCCAAAGGGAGATAAGTCAACATTCCACAGGGACACCTGTACTTCCATATTTAATGCAGCACTCTTCACAATTGCAAGGGTATGGAGTCAGGCCAGATGTCCATCAACAGAGGAGCAGATTGAAAAATTGCAATATATGTAAAGAATGGAATATTATTCAGCAGTAAAGAAAAATAAAATTATGCCATTTGCAGCAAAATGGATGGAACTGGAGAGTATCATTTTAAACAAAATAACCCAGATTCAAAAAGAGAAATACCACATGTTGTCACTCATATGCAGGAGATAAATGTACCTTAAAAGAAAAAAACTTATACACACACACATATATATGTGTGTAATCACACTTATCTAAGAACGGAAAATACAAGTAGACCCAGTATGAAGGGGGAAGGGACTAGTGGGAGGGAGTGGATGATGGGGAACGGGGTTGGAGGAGGGGAAGCAACATAGAGGAGTAAAGAGGAAGAGAAAAAAGGAAGAAAAAAATTAGGGTATAACCCATGGCTGCATGCGACTATCATTGTTGTTAGGTGCCGTCGAGCCAAGTCTGACTCATAGTGACCCTATGTACAACAGAACAAAACACTCTCTGACACTGTGCCATGCCCAGCATATGTCAGTGCTTCTCTACTATTCACAGGGTTTTCAATAGCAGATTGTTTTGGGAGTGGATTGCCAGGTCCTTCTCCCTAGCCTGCAATACCTGTTATTCCCAGGCAGTCTCCCATCCAAGGACTAACCAGGCCAACTCTGCTTAGCTTGGGGGTCAGGTGGGATGGGATGCTAGTGTGCTATGGCTACAGACTACAACTGTCATTATATACTAATTAAAATTCTAACTTTCATTTTTTTCCTTCTTCTCTAAAATGTTTAAAGAGATGGAAGTATAAGCAATGCTGATTTGATAATGACATAATGGATATGTCAACTGACTTGCTACTCTATACCCCACTAGCATGTATAAATAAAACACTAATAAAAATCAATAAATATCTGGGCAGGTAGCTCTGGACTAATACAGCAGCTCAACTATGTCATCAAGTTCTCAGGCCTCTCTATCCTGCCATTCCATTCTTTTTTTTTTTTTTTTTTTTTTTTTT
>VMDO01012598.1:14739-61701 GCA_007922755.1 Pedetes capensis | reverse complement strand
AAAAAAAAAAAAAAAAAAAAAAAAAAGGATATGCATTAAATACATTAAAGTAGTGGATTATAGTGATGGCAGTAGGAAAATGGAGTTAGAGATAAGGAGAAAAATAAGTAAAATACAACATTTTGGGCATTTAACAGTCATCAGTGGTGGTAGTGGCCCAAGAATTCATGTCAGTGTGACTATATTACACACACAATAAAGGGAAAATTCTACATACTCACTACAATCAAAGATGAGTAAAGTTGAAAAGGAGGGAAGAGACATCTTCAATAAACAGAAAATATCCTATAGTGTCTAATGCTACTCAGAAATTAATTAGAATCAGAGCTTCAGGATCTGTAGAAAGTATAATCATGGATGTTCTTGTTAGGTGCCATTGAGTTGGGTTCGACTCATACAGACCTTCATAGGGTTTTCAATAGCCAATTGTTTTCGGATTGCTTTTGGGAGTAGACTGCCTCATCCTTCTCCCATGAGTGGATACTATTGGATAAGTTAGCAGGATCAATTTTCACAAATATGGAGCTTAGATAGGAACTAGAGTAATCTGAGAAACAGTGGGAAGACAGGCAACTTATTGTGAGGTACTGATAGGTAGGAAAAAATGTTTAATGATAACAACAGAAGCTCCTGTTTTGTAGAAATTTGATTTTGTGTTTTCAACAAAGGTCTTACAACTAGCAGGTGGTCTATAGCCAAATTACCCCGGCGTTCCATCTTGTCAGATCTCAAAGCTAAACTGGGTCTTGCATGATAATTCCTTGCATGGAATACTACCTGGGAACACGGGGCGCTGCAGGCTTTGGGAAAGGACTCAGCAGCCCACCCCTGAAATAATCAGACTTGGAAAACTCTATGAATAGCAGAGACGCACTGACATAGTACTGGGCATGGCACAGTGTTGGGGAGTGTCTTGTCTGTTGTACAAAGTGTTGCTATGAGTTAGACCAGGCTCAATGACACCTAATGGCAAGAACAAGAAGTACCAGGTGATGAAAAGGACAAGAATTTCAGAAAAAAAATAAAAGCCACACATATATGCAAAAGTTCTATGGAGAAATCAGGAAAGTATAAATCTGAAAGACCGGAAATTGTAGTTGTTGAAAAATGAGGAGAAAGAAGTATACCATAACCTTGTAGAAAAGTTGGTCCTGATTAGCTTAAGTGTGGTTATGTCTACCACAGTGGTCTCCATCTCAATTGTTAAACTTGATTTTTGTGAACCTTGTGAGTATCATTAATACCTAAAAACTATAGTAAAACCCACATCGAGTCCAAATATAACGGCAGCAATTCAGGTAGAGATACAATAAGTAGAAGGTAGACCTAAGGAAAAGAATTCAAAGCCTCTTTGAAGGGACATAATATATTGCAATCCCAGAAAACTCAGCTGAAACTTATTTGACATTGTGAGTTTATCTAAGTAAAACAATAAAAGGATAACTTTTCTTGCAAAGAAGGCATAGGGAAATTTAAATTCACAGAATCACTCTTAGCAACACTCAGGAGATAAATATGGGATAATTCATTGGCAGAGATAAATTCATCTTTCTTAGAGTTAGATATTTCGATCCTGTATTTTAGCTTGATGGCTATAAATGTTTGAATTGTGTGCCTTTCCTTCCCATTCATCCCTTTTCTATGTTTGATGTCATTAAGGAGAACTGATCATTTGTCTGCATATGATGTCAAGGAGAAAAGGTATTAGACAAATAGCATGACGGCTTTATCGTTAGGTCTATTTGTCTTTGTAACAAGTTGAAAGCCTTTTTCAATTTAGACATCTATCTCCAGCCTTGTCTAATGTGACTGTCTTTAAGAAACAGGGTTGTTGTGCAGGTGCTGACTCTCTTCTCGTGGATTAGGGCAGACTATGGTTCCTGGCAGGGCTGGAATTTAGCTCACTTGCTAGGGTGCTTCTCTGCACTATCTGAAGCCCTGGATTCCATCCCCAGCAATACAAAAACAGGCAAAGGACATGGCAGCCCATTCTTGATGTAATTGTGAAAACAATGTTGTTGTTGTTGTTGTTGTTGTTGTTGTTGTTGTTGTTGTTAGGTGCCATTGAGTCAGTATCTGACTCATAGCAACTCTGTGTACAATAGGGGAAACACTATTGTCAGTGCTTCTCTGCTGTTCACAGGGTTTTCAATGGCGGATTGTTTTTGGGCAGTGGGTTGCTGGATCCTTCTCTACTGAAAACAATAGGCCACTGAAAACCCTATGAGGGTCGCTATGAGTTGGACTCACCATCTAACAACCAGTAAATAAATTTAGGTAATAGCCCCATGGCACTTCTGGGAAGCAACCATCACTTTTTTCTTAACCTTCTCTTTTTTATGGGATAAATATTTCTCCCATAAAGGCTGTTCACCTGAAGTTGCCTAGAATACTACAGCCAACATCACTTGGCAAGAATAATTAAAAGGAAATGAGGTTAACTAATTTGATTAATTTCATAATGAATTGCTCTACTGGAAAGAAAAGAGCTTTGATTTCACTGGTATTTTCATCATTATGAAATATATCAGCCAATTATGCTTCGGGCTGACACAGTGTAACATGATCTGGATTCAGCATTATGCTTGGAATAAGCAAAAACCGCAGAAGAGCAGAAAGCTATATACAGTGACAGCCAGCAACACATTGGACACAGTGACCCCGGAGAAGCAGACCGTAAGGAAGACAAGCAGAGAACTGCCCCAGCGATTGCCTGCAGAGCATCCCAGGGGAGTGCAGAGAGGGTGTGCTGGATTTCCTTGGCTGCTGTCACACATTGCCACAGAATCAATCAAACTTAAGCAATTTTGTTTATTTTCTTATATTGTAGCACATTGGAAGTCTACCAAGGGCCTTTGAGCTAATATTGAGGTGACTGTAGGTCTGCCTTCCCTTTGGAGGCCCTCCAGGGAAGTTTATTCCCTGCCTTTCCCACCTGCTAGAAGCTTCCCGCTTGCCTTCCTTGTGGTCCTTCTCCTCCTCCTTCAAAGAGCACCTTCTCAGACAGCGTCACTCTGAACGTTTCATTTGCCTTTATGTTCTTTTCTAAAGGACTCTGTGATTGCATTGATGCTACCCAGAAAATCCAGGATAATCACAATCTTTTAAGATTAGGTGTTTAGGAGCCCTATTTCCTTCTACAAACCTGATTCTCCTTTGCTGTGTAATGTAACATAGTCATGAGGTTTATGGATTAGGACATTGTGTCTCTAGGGTGTCATTGTTCTTCCAATAGCCAAGAAGAAAGAGTCAGAGCTTTGGGTCTCCCCGTGTTGAAGAGCTGAGAGTCTGAAAGCAAGTAATTTCAGAGTTCTCAGGATAGATAATGCCTAGAAGAGCTCTACACACAGAGGAGACTCTGAATATCTGCAGAGGGATTCCCTCAGCTAACTACAATGATGAATGGAAAGGAGTAAACTGCAGGGTGCCAGGGAAAGAACCCCAAAGGGTTACTGCTACTATGAGCCATAGAATACATTGGGAAAGGAAATTTTGCCTAAACTACCTAAAATGAATAGTTTAAAATACTTGGAGAATTTGATAGAATACACAAAAGGGTCTTTCCTCAGTAATGGAATAATTCACCCTCCATTGATAAGTACTATGATCTCATTGAACAAATCTTAAAAGTAAGACTTGAAAATAATTGTATACTTTCTAATTATCTGCATAGTAGTACTAAGCTCAAGTGCTTATGTTGTTGCATTTAGGTGCCATTGAGTTGGATCTGACTAATAGAGACCCTATGTACAATAATTTTTAATGGATTTTTACAGTTGTTTCTCCTCATTTTGAGTGGTGCCACGTCAGCAAATGGAGGTCCCTGGGGCTTTACTCCACTTCCATTGTCATGGTAGACTCTACTTTGAGGAGGCAACTCTTCCCCAGTAGTCTTTTGAATGCCTTCCAACCCGGGGGGCTCATTTTCCGGCACTATATCTCACAGTGTTTCTTTGCTATTCATAAGGTTTTCAATGGCTAGTTGTTTCGGGAGTGATTCATCGGTGCCTCCTCCTTAGTCTGTCTTAGTCTGGAAGTTCAGATGAAATCTGTCCACCATTGTCACCCGGTTGGATCTGAGACACCAGTGGCATAGCCTTCAGCCTCATTGCAACACACAAGCCCCCACAGTGCAGCAAACTGACAGACATGTGGGGCTGATGAAGATCAAAGATCTAGCCTTCATTATGAGTTACGACTAAAGAGCAACAAAACAAAAATCCTTATGACTGGTTCAGTACGCAACTTCACAATAAATGGAGAAAAGATTGAGGTTGTCCAAGATTTTGCTTTGCTTGGCTCTATAATCAACACCCATGGAAGCAGCAGTTGAGAAATCAAGACACATTTCTCTAGGAAAAGCTGTGGCAAAAGATCTCTTTAGAGTATTTAAAAGCAAAGATGTCACATTGAAGACGAAGGTGCTTCTGACTCATGCCATGGTATTTTCAGTCGCATCATATGGTTGTGAAAGCTGGACATTGAACAAGGGAGACAAGAAAATAATTGATGCTCTTGAATTGTGGTGCTGGAAATGTCTATTGAATATACCATGGACTGCCAAAAAAACAACAGATCTGTGCTAGAAGAAGTGCAACCAGAGTGCTCCTTGGAAGCAAGAACGGCCAGACTGCGTCTTACATATTCAGACATGTAGTTAGGAGAGATCAATCCCTGGAGAAGGACATCATGTTTGGGAGAGTGGCAGGTCAACACAAAAGAGGAAAACCCTCCACCAGATGGATTGACATAGTGTCTGCAACACTGGGCTTAAACATAAATAAGATTGTGTGCCTGTCAAGAATCAGGAAATGTTCTGATCTGCTGTATATAGGGTCGCTATGAGTAGGACTCGACTTGAAGGCACCTAACAACAACAACAACATGTACAGCAAAACAAAACACTACCCGACATTACACCATGGCCAGCATTATGTCAGTACATCTCTTCTATTCATAGGGTGTTCAGTGGATGATTGTTTTGGGAGTGGTCTGCTGGGTCCTTCTCCCAAGCTTATAATACCTGATACTCCCAGGTTGTAGCCCATCTAGGACTAACCAGGCCCAACCCTGCTTAGTTTCTGAGATCAGAGGGGATCAGACACCAGGGTGGTACAGTTGAAGGTCAAGTGTTTATACAGATATAAAAATATCTAGCAAGCAACAGGGTAATATTCAAAATGCCAAGCACTCAATCAAAAATTACCAAGCATGAAAAAAAAGCAGAAGAGGATCCATAATGAAGACATCCATCAATGTCTGAACCTGGTCCACAGATACAGACATATTAACAGGCAACGTCATTAAAACGGTTACCAAAACTAGTTTTCTTTTCAGAATGTAAATGGGGACATGGACAATATCAAACAATGAATCATTACAGAACAATATATAGTAGGTAAGATTAAAACTATAGTGGATGAAATTCCGGCTGTGTTAGAAGTCTGAGAGGAAAAGACTGATGATCTTCAAAATGTATCAGTATATATCTCCAAAGGAAACACAGGAAGTAAACAAACAAAATATGAAGAGAACATCAGCGAATTTTAGAACAACTCCACCTAAACTGATCCAGATGAAATTACAGATTCAGAAAAAGACAGGTGCAGAAAAAAATATTTGGAGGAGAATGTCAGAAAATTTTATCTTTGATATAAACTACAAACTTGCATATTTTAAAAGTTCAATGAACTTCAAGCATAAGAAATATAAATAGAGTTACATCAAGGCACCCCTGCAGCCACAGCCATGTGGCGTTGGATCCCCTCAGATCTCGGAAGCTACGCAGGGTTGGCCCTGGTTAGTCCTTGGATGGGAGACCGCCTGGGAACACCATGTGCTATAGTCCTGGAAGAAGGACCTGGCAACCCACTCCCCAAAATCAACTGGCCATTGAAGACCCTACGAACAGCAGAGAAGCACTGACAGTAGTGTTTCGCCTGTTGTATGCAGGGTCACTATGGGTCAGATACCTACTCAATGGCACCTAACAACAACAACAGCATATCAAGGCACATCTTAGTGAAGTTTGTGCCAAAAAAAATAATAAGATGGTTTTAAATGCACAGATAGAGCCTGGCACTGTGGCATTCGCCTTTGCCTTTAGTCCCTGTGACTCTGGAGGCTGAAACAGGGGATCACAAATTCAGGCTAAAGGCAGTCTGCACAATTTGGTGAGACTCTGTCTCAAAGGTAAAAAATAAAATAAAATGAAAAAGGGACTGGAGGTGCAGATCAGTGGTAAAGTGATTGCTCAAGGTTGAGTGCAACCCTCTAATACTGAAAAAAAGAAATCATCTAAATGGGCCTCTGTGGCACACACTTATAATCCCAGCTACTTGGGAGGCTGGGGAAGCATTGCAAATTTGAAGCCAGGGGCAACCTGCACAATCAAGTGAGACCTTGCCCCAAAATAACAAATAAGAAAGGTGAGGGGAAAAGAAAAACAAAGAAAGAAGATATCTAGAGAACCAAAGGTATAGATGCCAGTTGTTTTGTTTAGATACTTTTTGTTGTCAGAACAATGAGAAAATAGTGAAGTGGCATTATTAAATTGCTGGAAGGAAAGGAAAACATACCAGAAAGATATTCCTAATAGAAATGCATTTTTGAAAACAAAGATTAAATAGTAACTTTTTGAAACATACTGAAAGAATTCTTCACCAACCACAAGCACTATAAGAAAGCCCTTTGGAAGAAGGAAAAAAATTAGATAAAAAAAATATATATATTACTATAGTAATGAAATACACCAAAAAAAAAGGTAAATGTATGGGCAAATGTCTTCTTTTTCTTATCATTAATTTATTTAAAGGGGCTGGGATTTAGCTCAGTTGGTAGAGCACTCGCTGCAGTCTCTGAGGTCCCGAGTTCAATTCTCAGCACCGCAAAAATGGGAGAAGGGCCTGGCAACTCACTTCCAAGGCAATCCCGAAACAGTCAGCCATTGAAAACCCTATGAGGGTCGCTATGAGTTGGATACCCACTCGATGGCACCTAACAACAACAACAACAACAATTTATTTAAAAGGTAATTGACCAAACAAACGAAGTTCAGTAATAATGTATTGTGAGTCTTTTTTGTAAAAGTAAAATATTTGACAGCAATAATATAAAAGCTGTGCTGGGACAAATGCAAACATTCTATTGTAAAATTCTTAAAAATGCATTAGTTAAAGCATTTGACTGTAAACTCTGTTAAACATGTATACTATAACCTTTGCCTAAAGAGAGAGATTCCAAAGTAAAAGCTACTTTTTCTCGTGTTAATTAATATATTTTTTAGTTTTAAGAAATTGGTTTAGTTAGCCATTTCTTGGCGGGGATTCTACCCTTGGTGTGATAGATGCCAAGAAGTCCTACCATGGAAGTAGCTGTATCAAGCTGGGAGGTGTCCAGTGAACTGCGGCACTCTAGAATCTTTTCTCTCGGGTGGATGTGTGGTTTGCACTTCTTTTTCCTTCTCTTTTTCCCTTCACATTATTATTTCTATGCATATAGCATGTCTTCACTGTTTTGTAATCACCATAAGGACAGGACCTTATCTACTTTCTTTACTATACAGTGCCTGGGTTTTATTCAACATACATTCAAAGTTGGGGACCCAGCAACTGGAGAGGCTGAAGCAAAATGATCCCAAGTCAGAGGCCAGTGAAAGACTGTGCAATTTAGTCAGACTCTGTCTCAAGAGAAAAAATAAAAGAGGAGAAAGGGCTACAACATTGTTGCCTAGCATGCATGATGTCCAACCCCCCCAGTCTAGCAAAATATATATACGTATATTTTTGGATTATCTTTTATACATGCATTTTGTTGTATACTGAGCAATAAGTTGTTAAAGTCTTTGCTTCAGTTAAAAATTTGATCTCTAATTAGCTTTTGAAAACACAGAAGCGATAGTGTTCAATTATATTTTTTCGGGACACAACTTGTCACCTCATAACTATATGGCTTCATTGATGAGTCATCCACAATATTCCTTATTTCTCCTATGATGATGATGAGATATGGAAAATGAATTCGTAGTTTTCACAAAGATGTGTGTACATCATGGCAAGAAGTGGTTTCTTCAAGGCCCCCTTGACATCACCAGAGCTATGGGTAAAACATGGAGTCATGTCTGATTTGTGTCTCCCCTTCCTGGCCTCTCTACCAAGCTTTTCCCAGGGACGCCTGGGGCTTGTCCTTCTCCCAACACCATTGTTGCCTCCTCTCTCCCCATGATTCCTCCTCCCTTCCACTGTTTTGCCCCTGCTGAGTTTCCTTTTGTGACTTGAGGACTGGAATCAGCAGTGGATCAAGTGTGTTGCCTTTTTTCAAGTGCAGCTTTGTAAAGAGAAGGGTAAGATGTAATTCAAAAGAGATGGAAGACAGGAGTCCCAGAAATTCTCTGATGGTGGTGTGAACTACTTTCTTCTACAATGTTTTACAATAATGCCTGCATTTCTAAGTTTGTAGAATTATTTCCATATGAATGGGGCTTGTCTGCTTTTTCTCTGATGTCAATTTTCTGAAAATCACTTATCTGAGGCATTGAATAAAGCTAGTTTTTGCCCATTACCTTGATAATTAAAGTGTTATGCTCACTTAGTCCTTAATAATCTTGGTTTTGTCTTTTTCTGCAGATGGAGGATCAATTGTTACCCCCATTAATCCTCTCCATTCTATAATTCCAAATCTCTTTATAAACATCATAGTCAATCATTTTCCTTATAATTAAAAAAAGGTTTTCTCCCACTTCCCATCTATGTTACTAATTTGTCTTTTCATATATGCTCCTAAATCTATTTTCTTAGGAATAAATTTTCTTCTCTTTCTAACAATACAAGTTTACCATATCATTGAAATCCAAGTGCATTTGTCCCCGTAGAACACTTGTAGCATGATGCCCAAGTTAATAATCTGTCCTTTTTTTGACCAACTCTCCCCTCCAGTCTCTTTATAGGAGTTTTCCTCTTCATTGGTTTGTTTTATGTGTGTACTTGAGGAATTGGTTAGTTCAGTTGTTTATTTGAAATGACAAGATTATTGATTCAGGTGCCAGGTTTTCCTTAATTCTGCTGCTCTTTTTTCTTACAGTGCTGGGGATAAAAGCCAGGCCCTCCTAAATGCTAGGCAAATGCTCCCCCACTTGGCTCACCCCCAGCCCCCCTTTATTTTTATTTTGAGACCAAGGCATTGCTAAATTGAGCAGGCTGCCTCTGGCCTCAACCTCTTGATCCACATTAGCATTTCAAGCCTGCACAAGGGTGCCCAGCCAATGCATTTCTTTATTCTGGAAACTCACATTGTTCTTTAAGCCATGCCTAGCATTTGTCAAAAGGTATACTGAGAAAGAACGAGACTCAATTAAGGTGTTAACATCATCGCACACACAAAAGAAAACACACACTGTACGTTTCGTAGATGACAAACCAGCACTTAAAAGTGCTGAGCTCATTGAGCACATACTTCTCTGAATATATCCTGATAAGGAACATTACTGTACATTTAAAATTCTCTCAATGGAAAGGTAACGGATTCAAATAGCATGTAAATAATGCCTCCCTCTCAGTCTGCTGGATATTTCATTTTAATGTAATTTCTTTCTCTTCAAGACACTACGATTGAGAATAAAAGGAGTGGGTGACCGGTGTCTCTCCCTTTCTCTTCCCAGGCTCCTTTGCCACTCCAGCTGAGAGATCTCATAAAAGTGCCAGCTCTCCACTGGCAGAGCGTGCTGCACCTGCTGACTTTGTGCTCAGTGACTGCTAACATTTATATATCTCTGTGCTCCAAGTCCAATACATTGATAAAATGCGACTCTAACATGCACCACCTTGCATCTCCAATGCTTTTTAAGTAGAAGTGTTTTCTTTCCCAGGCTTAATGCAAAAGGGGTATTCCTTATTCTATTCAGTGACAACACAGCCACTTCAGTGTTCAACTTCACTTGGAAAAGGATGCTGAGAAGTATTAAAATAAGATGTATGCACTTAACCAGACAACAAAAGTCTCTTTAAGCTACTTTAGGCTTGTGTGCTACTGACAGGGAACATGCTAAACCGGCTAGGGTTCAATTCTGCAACGAAGCTTTGTAAAAGTTAATAATTTCTCAATTTGTGTAATTTCCATTATAGACATAAAAAGCTGTAAATGAAGACACAAAGTAGGATTAGCACGCTGATGTGTGTAAATGGTGTATTGACAGTGCAGTTCAGTTTCATAAAAATTTTACTTACTTGCCATCTGAACTATTTTTTTTTTTGCCCCAACTTGCTTTCATGTCACAAATGTATTTTGCAGGCTCACATGAGAAGAAACTTCTAAATTGCCTTTTAGGAGAGATATTTTGCATAATAATAATAAAGTTACATATCTTAAGAAGAAGAGAAGACAGTGAAGTGGATTTAGTAAACATTTATGTTTCATTTTTAATAATTTTAAAATAGATAACTGTATACTATTTTTAATTTACAATTTATTTTTCCCCCTGGATCCCCAGAAACTTTTCGCCTTAGAGGCTCTCATGTCATTTTGGAGAAGGGCTGCTAAATGCATTTTGTGTCTGTTATTGTACTATTCTTAAGAAGTAAGGATGTGTGACGTGGGTGAGTTTTCTTTTTTCCCTTTGCAGTATTTTTTTAATGATTGTCAAGTTAGTGTCTCCACATAGACATACCCCCTAAATTCTAAGCCAGAGAACACAGATGTAAAAAACAATAATGGCCTGAAAGATAAAATAAATGGAGAAATCTGCTGAGAGAATGGTCATACACTCTGTTGTGACATAAGTGTTTATTATTTCTGAGAAGGGATAGACCACAGTGTGGATAATTTCTCTCTCAGCTATTAGTGACAGAGTAGGCATGACCACTTTGAATGTTACTATGAGGTAGATATGAGTCATATGTGTTTCATATATTTTTGGTTTGAAAATAAGTCAATGATTTGTTCATGTGTTTCATTGATATTTTTAAAAATTGCTAGTTTTCTTTTTGAAAATAATAATTTTATTGGTAAAAGGGGCAATTATCATGTAACCAGTAAATATTTTTTTAAACTCTTTTATGAGGTCCACATAAAGAGAAATTGTTGTTGTTGTTGTTAGGTGCCGTCGAGTCGGTATCTGACTCATAGCCACCCTCATAGGGTTTTCAATGGCTGAGTGTTCCAGGATTGCCTTGGGAGTGGATTGCAAGGCCCTTCTCCCATTTTTGTGGTGCTGGGAATTGAACTCGGGGCCTCAGAGACTGCAGCGCAGCGCTCTACCCACTGAGCTAAATCCCAGCCCGTAAAGAGAAATAGGTACCATATAATATAAAAGATGTACAGATTCATGTGCTGAATCCATTGTATATGCTTATTGAAGGCACCATAATTTAAAGGTCAGAATCAGACCTATTCCAAATAACTTCATACTCCTGGGCAACTTAGTTAAGACTAATACATTGTTGGGAATAATTACTGCTTTTTCAGCAGACTAGGTCAAAGAACCATGTTACTGTTGTTAGGTGCCATCTAGTTGGTCCCAACTCATAGCAAACCTATATACAACACAATAAAACACTCCCCAATTATGTGCCAGGCACATGATCATTTTTATGTTTAAACTCGTTATTGCAGACACTGTGGCAATCCATCTAGTTGAGGGTCTTCCTTTATTAGGTTTACCTACCACTCTCCAAAACATGATGTCCATCTCCAGGAATTGGTTCCTGCTGACTACATGTCCACAATATGTAAGTTGCAATCTAGCCATCCTTGCTTCTAAGGAGCACTCTGGTTGCAGTTCTTCTAGGACAGAGCAGTTGGTTCTTGTTGCAGTCCATGATATAGTCAATATTTGTCTCGAGCACCATAATCCAAAAGCATTAATTCTGCTCCTGTCTCCTTTATTAAATGTCCAGTTTTCCAACCATATGATTCAACTGAAAATACCATGGTGTGAGTCAGGAGCACTTTCATCTTCAATGTGGCATCTTTACTTTTCTTTGAAGAGGTCTTTTGCAACAACTTTTCCCAGTGCAATGTGTCTTTTGATTTCTTGACCGCTGATTTCATCGCTTTTGATTACAGAAATAAGTAAAGCAAAATCTTGGACAACCTCAGTCTTTTCTCCATTTATCATGAAGTTGTGTACTGACTCAGTTGTAAGGATTTTTGCTTTGTTGTTAGTGAGGCGTGATCCATACTGAAGCCTGTGTTCTTTGATCTTCATCATTAAATATTTCAAATCCTCTACACGTTTAGTAAGCAGAGTTGTATCATCTGCATAAAGTAAGTTGTTAATGAGTCTTAGTCCAATCCTGATGCCAGAATCTTCTTCAAAAAGTCCAGCTTCCTAGGTTATTTGCTCAGCATAGAAATTGAAAAGCCACAGTGAAAAGATACATCCCTGACACACACCCTTCTTGACTTTAAACCAAACAGTGTTTCCTTGTTCTGTTTGAATGACTGTCTCTTGGTCCATGTACAGATTCCTTATGAGTACAATTAAGTGCTCTGGCATTCCCACTCTTCACAATCTTATCCATAATTCATTATGAACCACACAGTCACATAGCTTTTCATAGTCAATAAAACTAGACAACTTTCTGATATTTTCTGCTTTCGGCTAATATCCACATTCAGTTGGATCCCCTTTCTTGGGAATAGGCACAAAAATGGATTAATTTCAGTCATTTGGGCCTGTAGCAGTTGTCCAAGTCTATTGGCATAAATATATGAGCATCCCCAGTGCTGCACATGTTTGTTGAAACATCTGCCTTGGTATTCCATCAACTCATGGAGTCTATGTTTTGCCAATTCCTTCAAGGCAGCTTCCATTTCTTCCTTCAGTAACATTGTTTCCTGATCTTATACAGCCTCTTTAAATGGTTGGTCATCCACCAATTCTTTTTAGTACAATAACACTGTATAGTCCTTCCATCTTCTTTTGATGTTTCCTGCATTGTTTAACATTTTCCCTGTAGAGTCCTTCACTATTGCCACTAAGGCTTGAATGTTTTCTTCCATTTTTTAAGCTTGAGAATAAATAATGTGTTCTTTCCTTTTGCTTTTCTGTCTCCAGCTCTTTGCCCATGTCAGAATATTTGATTTTGTCTTCTTGAGCTGCCCTTTGAAATCTTCTCTTTAGTTACTTAACTTTGTCATTTCTTTCTTTTAATTTAGCTGCTTGATGTTCAAGGTCAAGTTTCAGAGTCTCTTTTGACATGAATTTGTCTTTCATTTTTTCATATCTTTACAGTAACCTTTTGCTTTCCTCATGAATGATGTCTTTCATGTCATGTCATAACTCATCTCGTCTTTTATCATAAGTGCCTAATGCATCAAACCTGTTTTGAGGTGGTGTTTGTATTCAGGTGGGATATACTCAAGGTCATAACTTGGTTCTCATATACTTGTTTTAATTTTCTTCAGTTTCAATTTGATCCTGTGTATGAGCAGTTGATGGTCTGATCCACAAACAGCACCTGGTCTTCTTTTGTCTTTTGATATATTGAGCTTTTCCATTGTCTCTTTCCACAAACATATTGAATTTGGTTCCTGTATATTCCATCTCTTGAATTCCATGTGTATAGTCACCATGTATGTTGGTGAAAATTGGTATTTACAATGAAATGTCTTTAGTCTGACAAAATTCTATCATGCCATCTCCATCATTTCTGTCACCAAGACCATATTTTCCAACTACTGAGCTGCCTCCTTTGTTTCCAACTTTTGCATTCTAGTTATCAGTAATTACCAGTACATCTTGATTGCATTTTTTATCTACTTATGATTGCAAAAGTTGGTAAAAATCTTCCATATCTTCATTTGTAGCCTTAGCAGTGGGTGTGTAGTTTTGAATAATAATCATATTAATTGGCCTTATTTGTAGGAATACAGATATTATGCTATTACTGACAGCATTGTACTTTAGGACAGATCTTGAGATGTCTTTTTTGATAATGAATCCAATCCCATTTCTCTTTAATCTGTCATTCTTGTCATAGTAGATCATGTTGTTGTTGTTGCTGTTATTAGGTGATGTCTAGCAGCCCTATGTACAACAGGCAAAACAGTACTGTGAGTACTTCTCTGCTACTAATGGGGTTTTCAATGGTTGATTATTTGGGGGGAGTGGGTTGCCAGTTCCTTCTCCCAAGTCACAGCACTTGGTGTTCCCAGGCAGTCTCCCCTCCAAGTGCTAAGTAGGCCTGGCCCTGCTTGGCCACTGAGATCTAATGGGGTCAGACACCACAGTGGTACAGCTGAGGGCATAATAGACCATATGATGATCTAATTCAAAATGGACCATGCTGGTCCATTTTAGTTCACTGATTCCTAAAAAATCTTTTTGTGTTCCATTTGCTTTTGATGACTTCTAATTTTCCTAGATTCATACTACATATATTCCCCATTCCAATTATTAATGGATGTTCACAGTTTTTTGTTCTCATTTTGAGTCATCCCACATCAGCAAATGGAGGTCTCTGGGGCTTCACTCCATTCTCATCATTAAAGTAGATTCTACTTTGAGGAAGCAACTCTTCTCGGTCATATTTTTAGTGCTTTTCAACCTGGGAGCTCATTTTCTGGTATTATATCTCATAGTGTTGCTCTGCTATTCACAGAGGTTTCAATGGCTAATTGTTTTGGGTGTGGGTTTCCGGGTTCCTCCCTAGTCTGTCTTAGTTGGAAGGTCAGCTGAAACCTGTCCAACATGAGTAACCCTCCTACAATCTATAATAGTGGTACCATAGCTTTCAATGTCACAGCAACATGTAAGCCCCCATAGTATAACAAACAGATACATGGGGGCAAAGACACATAGAGGCTACAAATAATTCTTGGTGATTATCATGTCATTGTTGAATAGGGAAATTTCCTAACCAGAATACTTTAAAAATTTGGCCTAAATTTGCCTTACATCTAAACAGAGGTAATAAACTGATTACTAGTGCTCACTGTCAAGTTATTTGGCTCTATTTTGTTGTTTTTATAAGATATGATAGTAGTAATTTTTAAAAACTTACATATGCAAAGATCTTCAGGCAATGGATCCATTTTTATTCTATTATCAACTTCTATTACACATTTATAAAAACATAAATATTAGCTTAGATATATACATAATTTAAATTCCAGTTACTATTCTGTTCACCTATAGTTATATGATCATTATGGTTCTTCTCTATATAGATATTTCTTATTTCTATCAGTCAATAATCTATCATTGTATATTGTAAATACATAATCACTTACTTATCTAAATATAGGTATATAATGTTTGTATTTAATACTTTTAAGATTTAAAAAATCCTATGTAACATTTAAAAGATCTTCTCTACTGGGATAGAGTGGCTAATTCTGTATGCCTGTATTACAAAATGGCATACAGGGAACTCCAGCAATGTGTATTAACATGTGCATGTGTTTACGGTTGATCAAATTTAGGATCACATTCATCCACCACAAAAGGATTTCCTATTATTTGAAAAATCACAAAGAGTAATCACTTAATGGTGATTTTATACCAAAGAGACTCTCTGAAACTTTAATTTCAGAGTACCTGGCATGAAATACAGTCACATTTCCATCATCCTTCAAGTGGCTAAACTAAGTTGCATCATTGTAATAATAAAAGTTACATATCTAAATAATAGAAGACAATGAAGTAGATTTAGTAAATTCTATTTAAAAAAATTTAAATTGGCATTTCACATTAGTATTTTAAATTTAATGTTTATTTTATCCCCCTGGATTCCCTGCAACTTCTTCCCTTGAGGCTGTCATGTAATTTCACAGAAGGGCTGCTAAATGCATTTTGTATCTCTTATTGTGTTATTCTTAAGGAGCTAACAGCATCTTGTACTTCATGTAAAATACTATTTTTTATTTAAATAAGCCTTTTTTATAAATTTCATTACAATCTGGTTTAGTTGTCTTACATGTTCATATCATTATAAAATTCTAAAGACCACAATATGAGTTATTTGCTTTTACCAATTGTTCTTCTTTTGTTTTAGTATATAAAGGTGGTAGTCTTGGATATCTATTTAGTTAAGTGACACTAATGGGATGTGAAATGCAAAAAGAAAAGTTTGTCTTCAATACTAGAAATCATAATATCAAAAATAACCACTCCTTTGAAAATTCAGAAGAAGGTAGGTGGGATCCGTGTGCCGCTTCCTGTACGTGTGGGTTGCTGTTGGACTTTTTACATGTAGTACAAGTGACTGACTTTCATGCCTTTTGGAATCAAACATTCACACTTTAGAACATGCTAGATATAAGTAGAATTGAAGCTTTCATTTTAAATTTGATCATTTCAATTTTACATTCAGGTGAAATAAATTCACCAAATGGTGTGTGAAACCTTAAATAGGGCAGAAGAATTCATTTGGCAGATTAGAGTAATGACCTCACAGATCACTATGATTCAAAAACTTTAATAGTTTCTCTCTTCCTATGGATGTATGCCATGCAGATATTTGGAAAATCACAATAGTATACTAGTACCGAGGTTTAATAAATGAAGATCGTCAGATTTTAATTGGTATATAAATTTCTAAAGTGAAAACCCATATATTTAAAATTCAGCATTTTACTGGGGAAAACAGTAATCTCTTTGGAAAACTTTGTCTTGAGAGAGGAGTCTCACTGAATGAAAAGTTCTCTATGAAGTCGTAAGTATTTTATAGTTTGCAATTCTATGCAGTAGACGTTACCTTGATAGAACACACTCTGAAGCTGTATATGAGGGTCCTAACACTGAGAGCGAAGACACAGTTTTTCTGGAGTTTCTTCTATGTGTTACGTCTTCATCATTCAAACTCTCTAAGCCAACTTTTTGAGTTTAATGGACTCAATTAGAAATGGTACTGTACTATAAAAATTAGTGCTGTGGACTTTGCATTTACCATCTGAGATCTGCTCCTTAAAGTTAGGCAAACTACTTAGCCTCTCAATTCTTTCTTAATTTTATTTCCTTTATTTAACAATTCACAACAGTAAAAACTAGTCCATTTTTGGCTACTATATCAACATACTTGAGAGAAGAAATTTATCATGAAAATGTGTGTGTTTTGATTTATAGTTCTGATCCAAGGTCAAGGGGCTGCATTTGATGATGGCCATCTTGCTAGCAGAGGACCAAAGGCATCACTTAGCAAGAGTCAGCGAGCAACATGTGTATCTCTTCTGGTCTCTCTCCTTCTTCTTTCAAAGGCTCTAGCATTCAATTATGGCACTCCACCTTAATGACTGAATGCTATCCAAAAGCCCCAGTTCTGAACACCATAGTCATTCCCTTTCTAACCTCTAAATATCTTACAGTGAGGATTTAGTTTCAACACATGAGCCCTGAGAGACAAACTTAAACAATATCCAAATCATAGCAAGTACAAATACGTTTTATTATGAGTGTTTACTGAGGTTCAATGAGGATTAAGTTAATACTCCTAAATACATTTATTATGATTATCCCATGTAATTAATCCCCCTTCCACGTAGCTTGTTTCACAAGAGCACAAACTGTGGGTCCTTACTAACAATTGGCTGGACAAGGATCTGGGCAACACTCACTGTGAGCTTCCTTTTGCTCTGATCAGTGCTCAATAAAAACTGTGGTACAACTGGAAATTTAAAAATGTAGTCTATCTATGGAGCCACTGGGTCCATCTCAGATTTCCTTCACATTCATCTATCACATACATCACTTGTCTGTTTCTCATAGCATAAAACACAAAATCAGTAACTTGCATCTCTTTTATGGCAAATGGACAACACTGAATTTCAGGTTTTAACCTAAAAGCATGACCTACTCATCTTAAATGCCTGTAGCCGTAGCCCTGTGGCATTTGATCCTGTCAGATCTCGGAAGCTAAGCAGGGTCGGGGCTGGTTGGTACTTGGATGGGAGACCGCCTGGGAACACCAGAAGCTGTAGGCTTGGGAGAAGTACCTGGCAACCCCCTCCCAAAAATCAATCTGCCATTGAAAACCCTATGAACAGCAGAGAAGCACTGACAATAGTGTTTCCCCTGTTGTACAGAGGGTCGCTATGAGTCGTATACCGACTCAACGGCACCTAACAACAACAACTCATCTTAAACTCGGCATCAAAACATGTAATCTTCATGGGATCGATCCTAGCAAATTGTGATCTCTTCTTATACACTTTGAAAAATGATCTTTCCTTTTGTATTGAGGATGAGAAATGTGACCCATGCTTGAGTATGGAAGACAAGGTGTATGAAGAAAAATTATGCCATTTGAGGTGCTTCAATGAGATTTGTGAGATGGCAGCTGAAGTGTTGAGATGGAGAGGTGGCAACTTTCTACCCTCTCTCACATATTTTTCTGTCTCTGAAATTCTGCAAATTACAAGATTGTTGTAAGTATAACTGGAGCCCTCCTAGCATTTGTTGTAAGTAGATCTCTATTTGGAGGATGGTTTCATATATGTGTCTCAAGTAAGACTCTCTTTTTTGGAAAATCTGTAGTTAGAAATTTGGGAGTGTATGCTAAGACAATGCAGGGGAGATGATGATGAGAGCAGCTTGACTTAGATATGTTCTCTCTCTCCCCTTTTTCTATATTTTCCCCCTCTTCTTTCCTGTCACAGACTGTTTAGTGAGCACCCCAACTGTCTCATTCAGACATTCACCATTATGTTGGTGAGCCCACCAACAGCTCACAGCCAATGACTGAGCAGGGGTGGGGTTCTGAGGCTGGATCTTCCCAAGAAGACTTGGCTTCACCTTGCTGAAGACTCAGGCTGCCCCTAATGTTCCTTTTCCCTTCCCTCTAGGTCACATTGACCCTGATGACTCCCTTACTATCTTTCAATTCCCCAGCACTTTTTCTCACAGGAATTTCCCCTAATTAAATCTTTGTACCCATAGTCCCAACATTGTGGTTGCCTCTCAGAAGACTGGAGGGTTGACATGGTTAATCTCTTTCGGACCTTCCAGCTCTAGTGAAATGTTAAAACCATCCACTCTTCAGTTGATGGCCAATGAATATGGTCTCTGAAAGTCTCTTCTTTCTTCTGATGTATGTATTAACTTTTATACCCACTAAAACCACATCAGCTCCCCATGAACACTTCCGGCTATCACTATACTGTTGTCATCCCACTGCACTTAATGTGTTTACTTTGTTTGTGCTGTTTCTAAATGTGCATGATTGTCATATAGTTATTTTTCTTTTAAAATTCACATTATTTTGAATTTTAATTTTGCAAATAGTCTTTTATTACATTTCTGTTCACATCTATATTTCTCAGACACAACGATGCTGTAACATGTATTTCTAAGTGTTTTCTAGTAAGTCCAGAGTGTGTACACACCAGTTGTTCCTTTTTTTTCTATTTTCCTTCTAGTAGGACAATCAGTTTATTGCCAACATATATGAGCTAGAGTGTTGGCTGTAATAAAAAGTCTTTATATATTTCTATTTACAAACATGGGTAGTAATTGTTGGGATACATGTTGTGGAGCACCACAGGCTATCCATACGCACACTCATGTTTTCCTGAGTTGTGTACCTACTGTCAGCTGCCCATGAGGATCTTGATGTTAGCACAATTCTATGCTGAAAGTTTAGTTGTTGTTGTTAGGTGCTGTCAAGTCTGTGTCTGACTCAGAACCCTATGTACAACAGATCAAAACACTAACTTTTGTTATTTTTCTCTACTATTCATAGGGTTTCCAATGGCTGACTATTTTTTAGGAGCAGATTGATAGGTCCTTCTCCCAATCCTATAGGACTTGGTGCTCCCAGGTGGTCTCCCATTAAAGTACTAGCCTGGCCTGACCCTGCTTAGCTTCTGAGATCTGATGGGATCAACACCCCAGTGATACAGCTGCAGAAGAAAGTTTAGTTAGGGTAATGATTATTCATTGAAGTTTCAATTTTCTTTTTTCTGTTCACTACTGATTTGAAGCATTCTCTTATATGTTTGTGGTTTTGTGTGTTTGTATTTCTAAAATTACCTGCTTATATTTTTCTCCCTTTATTTTGTTTGGGTTGCTATTTCCTTCTCATGTCTTCATATTAGTAATCCTTTTTAATATATCTTTAATAGGTTGTCTTACTTTGGTATACAACTATTAGCCTTTTTTGTGTAGTACATCTTGTCAAACTTTTGTTATGGCTTCTATAGTTGTGCTTAATAAATCCTTCCCTGTTCTCAGATGAACATTGTTCTCTCTCTCTCCTTTTTTTTCCAAATACATTTCCAGTAACTTTCACGTGTGGCATTTAATACATTAGTGTTCACCTTTGGATATAGTGTTAAGAGAGGTTTGATTTCATTTTTTATATAAATAGTAATTATTTCCAAAATCATCCACAAAAAGTGCATCATTTCCTCAGTATTTTGTCATATCATCTCTACCATACCATACTAAGTTGTCAGGCTGGCTATTATCTCTTCATGTTGTTATATGGATCTATTTGTGCACTAACATCAGAGTCCTCTTACCATTGCCTTGCAACACATGCAAAGTTAACACCTTGCTTTCTCCTAACTCTCAATTTTTAATGCTTAATTGCATGACAGATAGATTTCTGTCTCCCTCATAATGCATGCTGTACATAATTGAATGATTTTTCTATGTTAATTCATTGTACGTATTTTTTCTCTGAGCCATCAATGAAGATGACAAAATACATTAGCAAACATACATATGTTGAACTAGCCTTGGCATTCCCAAAGTATATGTTAGTACATGATGTGTATTTTGAACGCAAAATTAGAATATGCCATGGAATACTGCCTTGAGATTTTTAATCAATCTTTATATATACACATTATCTATAATTTTATTTAAATCTATTTTTTATTTTATGACTATGATTATAGCAAACTCCTTAAGTCAAAACTGGCAAATTATCACTATTTTCTGGATATTTAAAAAATAAGAATTAGCTATTCTTAGAGCAGAGTCTTGAAGGATCACAGGGTGTCCACTATTTGGGCATGGATGGAGGGTGTTTCATGAAGAGTGCAGAATTGCTGGTGGGAAGCCACAATTAAGAGAGCACCTGGTGTAATCAATGAGGATCAAGATTCATGTAGCTAGAGCTCAAGGAATAGACATAACAGTATTGTTTGTGTGGTGTGTGTGCGTGCATGCATGCAACTTCAGGTCACATACAGCATTATAGGACATGGGATATGTCGGCTTTGACTTTGCATAAATGAGGGAGGCAGTACAGGAATTACAGTCCACAGGGACCTGTGGCATTTACTTTGAAGAATTTCGTAGCTGTCTCTATGATAGTAGGCTATAAATAAGAGGATAGAAAAAGTGACAACTATCAGTAGGCAATTGTGGTCATTTAGATGGGAAGATTTGGTGAATCAGACTAGCTCTGCAAGTGTTGGAAAGCATTTAAATTGTAGATATATTTTGTAGATAATGCTGGCAGGAGTTCTAGGAAGATGTGTATATGGTGTGTGAGAAAAACAGGAAACCTGGAGTGTAAGAAGAAGGCATCTTATGGAGATAAGAAGAATTCAATTTTTATTGTTGATGGTGTTATTAGGTGCCATTGAGTCAAGTCAGAGTCATGGCCACCCTATGTACAGTGGAATAAAACATTACCCAACACTGTACATGCACAGCACTATGTCAGTGCTTTGCTGCAATTCATAGGGTTTTTCATGGCTCATTATGTTCAGGACTGGGCTACTGGGTCCTTCTCCTAAGCCTATTGCAGCCAATATTCCCATGTGGTCTCCCATCCAAGGACTAACTAGTGTTGACCCTGCTGAGTTTCCAAGATCAGATGGAATTGGACACCAGGATGGTATGGCTGTAGACAACATTATTGTTATATTGATATAAATTTGGGGAACAGCAAGTTTGACACTTGACTATAGATACACTTGAAGTAAGATGACCATTTACTTTGAGTGGCACTTAGAAGATATTTTAACCTTAAGAGAAAGTAATCAAAAGATTCCTATGTGGACAGAATAATCACATATTCAAATTCATAGTAATCAAGTTGGCCAGGTGTCATCCATAGCAATATAAACAAGGGCTAGAGAAATGGGAGGTAACATCAGAAAGGGAATAGGGCAGGCCATGAAAAAAGGGGATGAATGAAGACCACGTAGAAAGAGGGAGAATTTTTGTATCATTGAATATGAAGGGAAAAACAGATATGCTCACTAAATACCTTAACACTACAAAGCAGATTAGATGGAGAGAAGAGGGATATGAAATGATGACTTATTTTACTGGATTTAATAAATGGAAATCTGGGCACAGATGGAAATCTGAGCTAATTCTTTCATGTCTAAAATTAACACTAACTTATCTTCTTCTGCATTAGCTGATAAATACTCCAGGGATCTTTCACCATTCAAATGAGGTTAGCAGAGGGGAAATTTTTCAGAAGAAAGATAATTTGTAGGTGATTTTATTTTATTTCCTACTTGTTTACCTTTCCTCCTGATAGTGCTGGGGTCTGAATGAATTATAACATCACAAAGAAAATGCATATGAATATTTCCCTTCTTTAATATTGTCCATCACTTTTACATTAAATAGCAGATATTTACCAGGCAGTTTTTATGAAATCATAATAGTAAATAATATTTTCTTGACCAGATGTTGGAAAAATACTGAAGGAATGCTGAGGTGATTCTGTGATTTGTTTCTAATGAGAAATTTGTTTTCTGTATTCTCTAATCTTGCCATTTTGAGTAACTTGTATAAAAAGATAACAAACCAAATTAATTGGCTTCACATTAAAATGTTATCATCTGGAAACATTCAAAGACTATATTATTATACCATCTTCTTTATTAGATAAGAATATACTTACCCAACATGGAGCCTCTAAACCCAAGATTACATTGATTACTCTGAAAATATCACTCCACTTTAAAGGTGTATCTGTTTAAACAAATGTACAATGAATGTGATTTCTGTGCTTCTTAAACACAGTTAAAATTACATACTTATGGTGAAAACAAGTACCTGTAATGTTCACATTAATTAGTAATAGTAGACATCATGACATCTTAGTTCTTCAATCTTTTTTTCTTTTCTTTCTTTTCCCTCCCTTTTCCCTCTCCTTTTTTCATCCTTCTTTCCTTTCTCTTTCTGGCTTTATTTTGTTCATGAATCTTTTTAAATTGATTTTCTCTGTATATGTGTGTTATGAGGATTTCAACTATAAAGCAAGTTCTTCTATGGGGTTTAAGCCATTAAGAAAATTAATTGTATAATATACATGGAGGTCAATGTTTGAGTAAGAGTCATATTTTCTTAATCCAGTCAAGTCAATGATACCATAAAGTACCAACATGTTTTCTCCCTGTACCATTATCCACTACCATTGTAAGGGCTTTCATAGGTCCATTTTACTTGTTAATAGAGAATTGCTGCCAGTAACATGGGAAAGCCATCTTGCTTTTCATATATATCAATGTCCCATGCTCACCTTAAGCCAGAAACTATTTTGTGAAAGAATATGGATTAAGTCTTAAATTTGTTCAAGGCAATGGAGAAATAATCACTTTCTTTCATTAAGGTCATGGAATGGGCAGAACTGAGAACTGGCCTCTAAATGATGTTCCAAACACTGTGTTTAGGCTGAAGTTATAAACAAGAATATGGCATAATTTCTGCTTAGATGAAGTTTATAGTCTTTTTGAGAAGGAGACCTGAATGTTACATATTAAAAAACAGTAGGACATTTTCTGTAATTGGTATATAGGAAATGTTGTACAGCACACAAAAGAAGGAAGAATCATTTGTGCCTCAGTATTTTAAGTATCCACTTTTGAGCAAAAATTATTTGAGTGGAATATTACAGTGCAAATAAAATATCTTCTGGCAGAGAATAGGAAGCAAAGAGAAAAGCAGGGCATATTTAAAAAGGATACTCAGTGTGGTTGCATTTTTTTTGAACATTGGAGAGATGATGGTAAAAGAGTAGATGTAGGTAGTATCCTGTCTTTAAAATGTCTCTGTTTGAGCAAATTGGTCAGGGGAACTTATTCAGGATTTCTAAACTGAAAAGTAGAAGAATCAGATGTGTATCTTATAAAATATTATTGGCATAAAGGTAAAACTTACAAGAACATTCTGGAAAACATGCTCTCAATCAACAAACTAGCTATTGTTTTATTTATTCCTGAAAAAATTATGTAGAGACTAAAGTGAGATATTATTCAGCAGAAATTTAGAGAAAAAATGAATTTGGGAATTTTAGTATACAATATCTTCATGCATAGAAAAATTTGATCTATAGTTAGCCCTCAGTAATCCAGGGGATTTGATTCCAGGACTTCTACAGATACCATAAAAAGGAACATTTTCATAGTGAAGAAAGTAAGTAGTGTTTCAATCAAATTTGAGGACTCTATAGGAATTTTGTGAAAATGGGATTAATAGTGAAAGTCCTGACACTTCCCAAAAATATTGGACTGATGTAAAAAAAAAAAATAGAAGGCAATAGAAAATAACCTACTGTTGAAAGGAGGTGAGCAAATGAATTACCAAGACTGAAGACATGCGACCAACTTGAAAAGCATGGCATTAGTAACAGTTGCGTACACAGTCAGAGAGGAGAAATAAATGAATGAATTTAGAAGAAACTCATGCGTATACGGAGAAGTAGCAGAAACTAATTTTTATTTGTCAAAGGAGGAGATATTTCTACAAGGATATTTCAGGAATGGTAATTCAACAAAGACAATGCTACAGAGACCTAGCAGGACAGACTGGTCTAGTATTTGTTGTCTTATTCTTGAACAGGCATTATAAGTCAGGCATTTTTAAAGCTCTACCATAATAGGAGTTAAATATTTAAAAATGCTTCTTTGAGAAATGGTGACCAAACAAGAGGATTTTGGATATTATCATAACAAAGAAATGACTATTGTTTGAGGGGATGGGTATGTTAATTACCCTGATCTGATCACTATATAATGTTTAACATATTGAAATATTCTATAGTACTTCATAAACATATACAATTATTATATAATAAATCTTCTAAAAAGGTTCTAAGTGAATTAAGCAGGCAAATATAACCAATTATTGAATATATTATGGAGTCAATAAAGAGCATTACCTGAAGGGACAAAGAAAATTCAGAACCTCAAACGAGTCATTTAAATATTTTCATTAAATAATTTCTTGTAATGTACATTGCGATCATGTATTAAAAGAGCTAGAATTCTGAATAAGCTGTAAGTACATGATGATTCTTACAGTGCTTGGCATTGAACCCAGGGATTTGTGTATACTATGCAAGTGCTCTACCACTTAGCCATCTCCCAATCATTACTCATGGAAGTAGCAGTCAAGAAATCAAAAGATGCATAATATTGGGAAAGGCTGTGGCAAAAGACCTCTTTGGTGTTGAAAAGTAAAGATGTCACATTGAAGATGAAGGTTCACCTGACTCATCCAATGGTATTTTCAGTCACATCATATGCTTGTGAAAGCTAGGCAATGATTAAAGGAAACAAGAGAAAAATTGATGCTTTTGAACTATGGTGCTAGAAATGAATATCGAATATACCATGGACTGCCAAAAGAACCAACAGGTTCATCCTAGAAGAAGTACAACTAGAATTCTCCTTTGAAGCAAAGATGGCTAGACTGTGTTTTACATATTTTGTACATATTGTCAGGAGGGACCAGTCCATGGAGAAGGACATGTTTGGGAGAATGACAGGTCAACATAATAAAGGATGACTCTCAACTTGATGGACTGACACAGTGTCTGCAACAATGGGATTAAACACAAAAATGATCATGTGCCTGGCACAGAGTCTGGGAGTATTTTGTTCTGTTTTACATAAGGTTGCTATGATTTGGAGCTGGCTCAACAGCACCTAAAAACAACAGGTTATGATTGTCATAGGACACACTTTTTGTGCTACAAGCAATGATTCCTCTTACCAAGTAAGCTATATATACTTACATATTTTCACCCCGAATTACAGAGCAGTGTGACCTTTTATTCTGTCGCCATTTAAAAACATCGTATGAGTGGTTTGCGTTTTAGGGGTGCCCAGCCATGGCTTATTCATCCCACTGCAGCACACCAAGCTGTGTATGTGGTTGTTGGGACTCAACATGTCTGCAGCCTGCCCAGGGTAGGGGGCTCCCCACCCTGTTCAGATTCAGGGGAAAGCCAGCCTGCTTCTGGTGTCCCCACTGCAGTTGCCTTGCACATCTTGCCTGTGCTGTGGTGCTGTGGTGCTGTGGTGAGGGGTTCCCAGGTCCTTGCTTAGTGTCTTTGTTTACTACCAGGCTGTCCAGCGGGGTAAGAGGTGCATGATTTACCTTTCTGGTGGTGGTTGTTCTCCTCCCGTGAGGCATCAATGGTTGAGGCCAGTCCAGCTCCCTCTTATTCCTTCTGTAGGTCTCTTGTTTTCTGTGTATTGCAGCTGTGTTATCACTTCCTTTGTTACTTCTGTGCTTTTTCTGTTTTCTCTGTTTGAGAAAAAGCCTGTCCTTTCAGATCCTGTCTCTTTTATTTCACTGCATCACACAAAAGCTGCTTCTAATCTGCCATCTACCCTGGATGTCACACCTATGGTCTTACATGGGATCTCTTCATTTAATATATTAATTGAAGCCATAATTGTCCCAAATAAGTTAATCTAAATATTGTTGGGAATTACTGAATGCATTTGGAGATCTCCTTAGGAAACCTGAGTAAAGTTTGTTGTTATTGCTAGGTGCCATTGAGTCCGGTTCATAGAGACCATATGTACAACAGAATGAAACACTTCTTGATTCCGTGCCAGGCATACAATCTTTTTTATGTTGAAGCCCATTGTTGCAGTCACTATATCCATCGATCTAGTGAGAAATTTCTTTTTTTGGTTGACCTACCACTCTCTCGTACATGATGTTCTTCTTCGGGGATTGATCCCTTCTGACAACATGTCCAAAATACACTAGGCACAGTCTAGCCCTCCTTGTTTCCAAGAAGTACTCTAGTTGCCTTTCTTCTAGGAAAGATCTGTAGGTTATTTTGACAATCTATGGTATATTCAGTATTCATCTCCAGAACCATAATTCAAAAGCATCAATTCTCCTATCTTGCTTATTCCATGTCCAACTTTCGCAACCATATGCTGCAATGGAAAATACCATGGCATATATCAGATGCACCTTCATTTTCAATGTCACATCTTTACTTTTCAACAATTTAAAGGGTCTTTTGCAACAGCTTTTCCCAGTGCGGTGTATCTTTTAATTTCTTAAATTGCTACATCCATGGGTGTTAGACAACCTCAATCTTCTCTACATTTATCCTGAAGTTGTACACTGACCCAGTTGTAAGAATTTTTGTTTTATTGATATTAAGGCACAATCCATTCTCAAGGCTGTATTCTTTGATTTTCATCAGTAAATGTTTCCAATCCTGTTCACTTTCGGTAAGCAAAAAGTCTTCCTTTAATCATGATGCTGCATTCTTCTTCATAAGGTCCAGATTCTCAGATTATTTGCTCAGTATAGAGATTGAAGAGATATGGTGAAAATATACTGCCCTGATGCATACCTTTCTTGGCTTTAAACCAATCAATATTTTCGTGTTTTGTTCTAACGACTACTTGTTGGTCCATGTAAAGATTCCTCATAACTACAATTAAGTGCTCTGGAATTCCCATTCTTCACAATGTTATCCACCATTTGTTATGATCGATATAGTCAAATGCCTTTGCATAGTCATGTGTCTGTCAGTTCACCATACTGTGGGGGCTTGAATATTGCTGTGCTACCAGTATTACAGATCAGCAAGGTCACGCATGGTGGACAGGTTTAACATGAGCTTAACATGAGTAAGAGAGATGAAGAAGGACATGGCTGACCCACTCCCAAAAGAATTAGACATTGAAAATCCTACAAATAGCAGAGAAACACTGTCAGATATAGTGGCAGAAAATGAGCCCTCCAGGTGGTAAAGAACTCAAAAGATTATTGGGGAAGTGCTGCCTCCTTAAAGTAGAGTCTTCCTTAATGATGAGGAAAGAGTAGAGCCCCAGGAACCTCCATTTTCTGATGTTGCACAACTCAAAATGGGATGGAATAACTATAAACATCCATTAATAATTGAAATACAGAATTGATACGGTATGAATCTAGGAAAATTAGAAATCAGTAAAAGGAAAATGGAGCACATAAACATTGACATTCTAGGCATCAATGAGCTAAAATGGACCAGCATGGGCCATTTTGAATCAGATAATCATATAGTCTAGTATTCTGGGAATGACAGATTAAAGAGAAATGGAGTTGCATTCATCATCAAAATAGACATCTCAAGATCTGTCTTGAAGTATAATGCTGTCAGTGATAGAATAATATCTGTAGGCCAAAAGGCAGGCCAGTTAATATGACTATTATTCAAATTTACACACCCACCACTAAGGCTACACATAAAGACAGGGAAGATTTTGACCAGCTTCTGCAATCTGAAATAGATTGAACATGCAATCAGGACCAAAGTTTACTGAGTGATATGTACGTATTCAGTAGTGTAAGGGGATTTTAATCCTCTGAACATTCAACACACCAGTAAAGGCGCAGAGCCAGTTAAGTCCAGTGAATGTTTGGGGGTCTGACATAATTAGCATAAATTTAACTTGGTTTAAATCAGATTAAAAGTCATGCAAAGATGTATCATTTGTGCCTTCTTTGTAACATCAGACCTGAGTACAGCTGAGACACAACTTGATTTCTTGTGTAATTTCTACCCTACAGAACTTTGCTATAGTCTAAATTCTTGGATTAAATAATCCATGCTCATGAGTCATTTCCCCCCACTGACTCTGTAGGGCATTAGGAAATGGTTCTCTTGGAAAGGTTGAATGCCTGACCTGGATGTCAGCACCTGGCCTCTTCCCTGTCCTTTTGACCATGCTCAGTTTCTGCTACCAGCTCCTCAATGCCAGGTGGATCATGGTCCTTTGAAGAAGGCTAACACTGTGCTTTTATAGTTGTTGTTGTTGTTAGGTGCCATGGAGTCAGGTCCAACTCACAGTCACCCTATGTACAACAGAACGAAACACTCCCAGACACTGCCCCATGCCAGGTACTGTGTCAGTGTTTCTTGCTGTTCATAGGGTTTGCAATGGTGATTGTTTTAGGATTGGCCAGCTGGGTCCTTTTCTTGCCCTCCTATTAAGCCATGGAAAAGATGAGGGTACAAGATCACACTATCTTTTTCTGGATGGAAAATTTAGCCATTTCCTCTATTGTCTGATATTTTTACATTTCTTTTCACAATATTTAAACCATTGACATAATTTTTAGAGCACAAATGTAAAAAACAGCATGAAGTGGCATTAACATTTTAAACCTCCATTCCCCTTGATGAAAATTTATATTTAAAGAATAACTCAGACCATATAAACCCTAAATTAAAGTCCAAATAAATTCACTAAAATAGGAAGAATTACAATAATGCAAAACAGAACTCCCCCAAAGAATTTCATTCATTTTTCTCCCAGAATCTTTTGGATTCTAGCCTATGATGAAAACCTGGTTTTTTGGCTGGAAATTGATATAAAACACATGTTAGAATGGCCACTTTTATCTTCATGCTGAGGGCTTGGGGCTGCAGGGCTTTGCTGAGACTCTTGTGCAATCACATATGTATAGGAGTCAGACTCTTCAGAATTTTAATAGGGCATGTGAGGTCCCCAGCCTCCGAACCTTGCAGAAGCCCTTGCAGATTTTGAACAAAGCTTTTAAAAACTTATCAAAAGCCTTTGTTTTTGGACGAAGAAAGTTGATATTAAATAACAAATGACGCTTAAGTGTGTTCAAGGCAGTCTAGTCATGCATTAATGATTTCCTAAGCATACATGTACTGGGCTCAGGTTTAGCTTGGTTGGTAGAGTACTGCTCCATCCTCTCTGAGCACCTGGGTTGGATGCCCAGCACCAAGAAGCAGGAAATCCACTACCGAAGTAATCCCCAAACCATAAGCTGGTGCCTAACAACTACAAGCACAAAAGTCTACTTATGAGATACTTAAAAGACAGATTTCAAGTGGCTTTGTTAGCTATGAAATTAAATGTAAAGTTTGCTCTAGGGTTTGTTGGGAGGATGATGCCTCTGTCTCATGACCTAGCTGTATTTCTTGGTGTTAAGGTCTTGGCTTTTATTCCTGGCTCATGGGTTGATCGTTGTTTTTGTTTCTTGCTCATTAGAAACAAGTCTGCACTATTTGCCATCCCAGTGTCTTTAGAGTGAGTACATAAATGTCAGCTTGTGTCTTCCTCCCAATCTGTAGACCATACCTGGCTCCCCTTCAGTCATTCCGTCTCTGCCATGGCCTAATTCTGTCCCATCCAACCCGAGCTCAGATGTTCAGCCACTCTGGAATCAACACTGTCAGCCCACCTTTCCCATGGACCCAGCCATGGTCTGCATCCTGTGGACAACTCCTTGCCACTTCCTGTCCTCTTTCTTCTCCTATCCACTCCTCTCACCAACTTAAATCTAGATGACGGAAATGGATTATTATAATTAATTCAACTTTTCTTACTCTATCCATCCAGTATCTATGTTGCCTGAATAAGTGACATTGCGGAAGACCTTCTGATCCTCTGCTGCACACACAGGCACGTGGTCTGTGAGATGTTGCACCCCTGGATTCTGATGCTCTCTCATAGAGAATTTCTCCCCCTTGTGACTGTTCCTGTGTTTTCTCACCTTCTTTTAGCACATCAAAAGTCCTCTAATACCCGGTTTACCAGCTCTTTCATCTCTCTAGTATTTAATTCCCTTTGAAGTAATATATTGAAAAATAGGTTAATGTATAAAAATGGCTGTTATTGTGTACCTTAATCCCAGTTGTAGGATCTTGTGATCAAAGGGATCAAAGTGTCTAAACAGACACACAGGACACCTAATTATTACCCAGCACAAGTCTGTGAATATTGGAAAATGGTATATGATGCGGTGCATCTCCACAGAGCTCCCAGGGCATCCAGTGATTTTGGTGAAGTTTCCAAAGTTTCCTTTTGCACACAGAGACAGTTCTGGCAATGGAATGATGGGCGTTCAGTAAGAACTAGCTTCCAGCTGAGTTTAGGCCATGTGGGTTCATGTTTTCTAGTTTTGTATGTCTGGTTCATCTTCATGAGCCAACTAGTGGCAAAGAAAGGGGGAGGGTAGTGAAATGTTTCAGAATTGTCTTTTCATGGTGAACTAAAATGAGCCTGATGTTTAGGGGGTGCATGAAATGTTTTTTACATTTTATTCATGTACTGCTTTAAAAGCTACTTGTGGTTATCTGGCACCCACTACATTCCATAGCTTCCAGGCTTATGTCCATTAAACAGTCCAGAAAACAGATAGAATTCACTAAACACAATTCTGGATTAGGATTTATTCCATTGCAAAACCAGTGCATAAATCCTTTGGCTCCTAGTTAGTGAACTCCCATTGGACAATGTTGCAAAGTGTTCTATTGGCAAATGTTAAACTCCCCATGTCATCCTTGTGGTAGGAGATAATTTTCAAGGAAAGCTATTAAGTACTTTCATCTCAGACACATTATTTCTAACCCAGTTAATAGGGCATGTTGTCTAGGAGTGATAGCAGTAATATGGAGTTATTGTTTGAGCCTAAGATCAGAAGTGGAACGAATACAACTTTGTTCCCTAAAAGTAGAAAGGACTTGAAACATTTACTGATGAAGATCAAACAACACAGCCTTCAATATGGATTGTGCCTCAACTTCAAGAAAACAAAAATCCTTGCAACTACGCCTCTAACCAACTTCCTGATAAATGGAGGAAAGATTGAGGTTGTCCAAGATTTTGTTTTACTTGGTTCTATAATCAACACCCACAGAAGCAGCAGTCAAGAAATCAAAAGATACATTGCACTGGGAAAAGCTGTTGCAAAATCTCTTTAAAGCATTGTAAAATAAAGGTTTTACATTGAAGACGAAGACGTGCCTGGCGCATGGCATGGTATTTTCAGTTGGATCATGTGCTGTGAAAGCTGGATGTTGAATAAGGAAGACATGAGAGTTGAGGCTTTCAAATTATGGTTCTGGAGACAAATATTGAAGTACCATAGCATGCCAAAAAACCCAGCAGATCTATCCTAGAAGAAGTGCAGCCAGAGTACTCCTTAGAAGCAAGGATGGCTAGACCCTGCATTATGTATTTTGGACATGTGTTTAGGAAGGATCAGTCCCTGAAGAAGGGCATCATATTTGGGAGAGCAGCAGATCGGTGAAAAAAAGAGAAGACCCTCTACTAGATGGAATGGCATACTGACTGCCATGATGAGTTTAAGCATAATAAAGATCATGTGCCCCACACAGTGTTGGGGAGTGTTTTGCTCTATTGTTCATTGTGTTGCTGTGAGTCAGACCCCACTCAGCTGCACCTAACAATAACGAAAAGGTACAGTGAGCATGCAGTGATACTTATGGAAAGTTAGCTCTTTTGAAAGTGTACCCATATTTGGAGGTGGGGGCAGTTATCAGACTAATCAAGCCTTTAATGCAGTTAGGATTTGTGTATCTGCCTGCTTACTTGTTATTCTTTTGCTGTTAAATTTAGTGAAGGCACCTACCTTTACAACAAGTTTACTTGACAATCACTGTATAAATATAATAGAAAGTGGCATTAAATTTAGTGAAGGCACCTACCTTTACAACAAGTTTACTTGACAATCAGTATATAAATATAATAGAAAGGGCCATTAATACAAGCCAGGGTTGCGTGGGTGGTTGGCTAAGATGGGGAGGTAGGATGGGAGTTGCACTGGTCCAGAGACCCTGCTTCTTCCTAAGGGCAGATCCTGTGGATCTCTGAGAGTCTTCCTTGGATGGTGGAACCCATGGGTGCACTGGAAACTCTTATCTGCAATGACTGGTCCTGTCCCACGTCCATCTGCTATAGTCTTAGACCTCTACTCAGTCACATGGATCAACTTTCTGCTCTGTGAAGACACAAGGGGCCTCTCTGTCTTCCTTCATGTCACTCCTTGACTTCTTATTCCCTGCTAATCAGTCTTTGCAGGGTGGCTTCCTGCCTGACAGCAAATTTCAGTATGAGAGGCAACTCCTGGGACAGACCAACTCAACAAACTGACAGTGGATCCTAGCTTCCCAAAGCGTGCTTCCCCATGCCTTGTGATATTTTAGTTACACCAGGACACTTCCCTCAACCAAAGCACTCTAGTTTGTTTATTTTCCGTGTCTCCCCAAATCCAAATGTTTCCAATCCTAACGCCAAAAAGAATGGGTTTCATGTGCTAGGCACTCAATACCTATTTCTTACAGGAATCAACAAAAATTACCTGAGCAGATCTATGTGATAAGCACCGTCACGGTGTCCAGATGAAGCAGTATTCAGTCACTGTTATCCTCATGTGGCTCACACAGCACTGAAAAAATCATGGAGGAGAAACTGTAATATACAGAAAGTGTGTCACATCACTTTTCAAAATTCAAGACTAGTTCTTCTTATAGATATAAACACTATATAGAATTTTTCTAGAAGAGGGGAGAATTAGTGAAATGCCCAATCATCTTTAAAGAAGATAAAAATGTAGAGGTACTTGAAGATATTGAACATATTTGCATATGTTAAACCAACAAAATTATTGATCCCAAGATATAGTATAGTAAGGAAAATGTGACCTAGCAATTTCTATTCTTTATGAGGCATCTGTTAAAATAGTCTCCAAAACATATTCAGTGGCTATTGATATATTTTCCTAATTAAAGCTATTTAATCTTATCTGAGGACATACTACTGTTTTACTTGTTTTTTTTTTCTTTATTCAATCTGTGTGTGTGAGGTCCTATGGATCTCTAATGGGAGAAGTCATAGCTAGTGTCCATAGTCCATAAAACATTTGCTCTTTCCTGGAGAAATACCTTAAACATCAGAAAACCAATAAAATATTTGTTATGAAATAGATTAGAAAATTTCAAACAGAATCCAAATAGATAAGAATTATTTTTTTCTTGGGAATTAAGTTTAAAAGGTAGATGCTTAGCAAAAGTGCCTAGTTTATATGTGAAAACTTTTGCTCCCTTAGGATTATCTATTATTACCTCCTGAGAAAAAATTAACACTGCATATTCTTTACCATTTTTTAATAATGCTTTCCTGCTCCCTTTTCCTTAGAATTTGCTATTTTCCACTGTAATTTCCTGTTTGAGCACCATCTCTCTTAATGGTGGGCAGAGGATATGCTTAATGACCCTGACCACAGTGTTCAGCACTCAGGTTGGCAGAGGGCATGCTTTCAAATCCAGATTTGAATAAAACAAAGCCAACTTTCACTCATCTACTTATGATACTTAATAAATGAATTTTATCATCCATAATGCATTGTTGCTATTATTATTGTAAGTTATTGTGAAGTCAGGTCCCACTCATAGCGACCCTATATATGACAAAAATACTCCCTGACATGCCTGCCACTATATCAGTGCTTCTCTGATATTCATAGGGTTTCCAATGGCAGATTGCATTTTGGGGGGTGGGTAGAGTTTCAGAAATGGGTTTCCAGGTCCTACTCCCATTTTTGTGGTGCTGGGGATCAAACCCAGGGCCTCGGAGAGTGCAAAGCAGCACTCTGACATCTGAGGTAAAACCCAGGTACTGCATTACTACATCAAGACTACTTATTTCTCCAAATTGTGACAGTGCCTAAGTTGAATCTGTCTCTGAATGTAAATTATTATTATTATTATTATTATTATTATTATTATTATTATTAAGATTTAGGAGTAGAACCTCTGTCGCCATTTTACCAGACCTGGGTGAGTTCCTTGTGCCATGCTTGAGTCAATGGGCAACATGGAATTTTCTAAGGTTGAACTTGAACAAATAAAATGGGTGACAGTGAGTGTACCTTTGATATTTCAAAACCATAATATAGATGTTGTGGGAATCATTCCTTCACCAAAGCTCTCATGTGACTACAGGGGGAAGACAGCGATCCCTCAGAAACTCAAAGTTGCATAATCTTCAGAATGCCATTGTTGTTGTTGTTGTTAGGTGCCGTCGAGTCGGTATCCGACTCATAGCGACCCTCTGTACAACAGGGAAACACTATTGTCAGTGCTTCTCTGACGTTCATAGGGTTTTCAAAGGCAGATTGACTTTTGGGAGGGGGTTGCCAGGTCCTTCTCCCAAGCCTACAGCTTCTGGTGTTCCCAGGCGGTCTCCCATCCTGGTACTAACCAGGCCTGACCCTGCTTAGCTTCCGAGATCTGATGGGATTGGATGCCACAAGGCTACAGCTGTAGGCCCTTAGAATGCCACTACACACATTAAATATGTACATGCACACTTAGGTAATAGGAAATTGGCAGTGAGAATATCACATTGTATTCTATAATGTGTAGAAAAAGGGATATTAGGCAAAAGAGAGGTGAACAAAGTATTGATTTTAATTAATAATGATGTATCAATCTTGGCTTATTCATTGTGACAAATGTTGTTTTTGTTTTCGTTAGGTGCCATCAAGTCAGGTCCAACCCATAGTGACCCTATGTACAGCAGATGGAAACACTCCCTGATTTGGTGCCAGGCACAGGATCTTATTTATGTTTAAGCCCATTGTTGTAGACACCATGGTGTCAATCCATCCAGTGGAGGGTTTTCTTTTTTTGTTGTTGTTGACCATCCACGCTCCCAAACATGATGTCCTTCTCCAGAGATTAGTCCCTCCTGACTACATGTCCAAAATACATAAGATGCAGCCTAGCCATCCTTGCTTCTGAGTAGTACTCTGGTTGTACTTCTTCTGGGGCAGATCTGTTGGTTTCTTTGGCAGTCCATGGTGCCAAATACACCATATTAATGTAAGATGTTATCAACAGGAAAAACTGACATATGTAATGCATAGGAACTTTTTCAAGTTTTCTGTACTAAATCTCTTCTGTAATTAAATATTTATTTAAAAAGTTGAAAACAAGAAAGAACCTTTTCAAGCAATTTGATAAGTACAGAATACCTTCCTGCTGATCTTTTGCATGTTGATATTTTATAAATAAGCAGCTGTAGTACTATGGCCTGCAGCCATACCACTATGGCATCTGATCCTATCAGATCTCAGAAGCTAAGCGGAGTTGGGCCTGGTTCGTACTTAGATGGGAGACCACCTGGGAACACCAGGTGCTGTAGGCTTAGGAGATGGACCTGGCAGCCCAATCCCAAAAGACAATCAGCCACTGAAAACTCTATGAATAGCAGAGAAACACTGACAATACTGTTTCACCTGTTGTACATAGGGTCACTATGAATTGCATGCTGACTCTACAGCACCTAACAACAACAACAACAACAACAACAACACTACTATTACTCAGTTCTACAACTATGTGAAAACAATCAACTATATTAAATGTGAACTGATTGTCATAACTTGTTGTTGTTGTTAGGTGTTGTCCAGTCTGGTTTAACTCATGGCAACCTCATGTACATCAGGATGAAACACTCCCTGGCGCTGCGCCATGTCCAGCACTGTGTCAGTGCTTCTCCATTATTCACAGGGTTTTCAATGGCAGATTGTTTCAGGATTGTTTTGGGAGAGCATTGCCACATCCTTCTCCCATTTTTGCAGTGTTGGGGATTGAGCCTGGGGCCTCAGAGCACACAGAGCAGCGCTCTCCCAATTAAGCCAAACTCCAGTGTCAGAATATCTAGAATTGTGCAATTAAATATCCTTTGGAGCCAGGAGCTGTGGCACACTTCCTGTAATCTCAGCGACTTGGGAAGCTAGTAAGATTGTAGGTTTGAGGCCAGAAGCATCCTGATGAATTTAGTGAGAACTTGTCTCAAAATAAAAAGTAAAAAAATTGGCTGTGGGGCTGCGGCTCAGTGGTAGATCATTTGTTTAGCATGTGAGAGGCCCGAAGTTCATTTCCCTAGTACTGAAAAAGAAATCATTCAGAATTATTTTAAGTCCATTGTAATTTTTAAATATTTCAATACTAAAATCATACTGAAAGTTCTTGCATTTTTATTGTCTTAATAATTTAGCAGGAAATAATTTGGTGACCAAGAAAACTATGTTCTTAAAATCATTTTGACCAACTATGACAACTAATATCATAAATATACCTAACAAGGAATTTATACATTCTCTTCATTAGACAATTTCTATTTTATTCATCATGTCTCATGTTTATAAAAGAAAATTCATAAGCTTTCTTCATAAGCTTTCAGAGTTTATATAACCACCGACCTTATAGACTAATGTTGGGCAATTTTATGTGTTTGTTTTGGAGATCGATGCTAAGCATATCCAATGAGACTGTCAATGACATTTTAGTTCTTTATTTTTTCTTGTAAATATTTCTTTGGATAAAACATTTTGCAAAGTGTCAAATTTCTATAATAGCTCAATTGAAGTTGTCAGTGGAAATGTTTGTTTATGCGTAAGATTTCTATAGAACTAGGTTGGTAATGGCCCAATTAGTGTTCAGATTGATTCCATAATACAGGAATTTATCTTCTATAATGTTTCAACATTTTTTCAGTTTATTTTCAAGAGTAGTTTTGTCTTATAAAAGAAATATATTCTGTATTCTGTAATGAAAATCTGCTTTGAGAATAAAAGATTATCAATGTTGGAATCTGTTTTCTTCCTCCATAATCTTTTTTCTTTACATCACAGGTTTTCATTCAGTTTGAGTGGCATTCATATGCAAATAGCAGAAATAGCAGCATCATTCTCTCTCTCTCTCTCTCTCTCTCTCTCTCTCGCATGTGTGCACACACTCGCTCACACACACACACACACACACACAGATTTCCCTTAGCATAGGGATACAGCCTATTTAACACTTGTTTTAATTGCAACATAATAATAGTAATGTGAGTGAGAATCCATAATACTGATTGAGTAATTTGTAATAGCAAAATTGAGTGGGTCATATGCAACAAAAATGAGAACTAGACAGTTCTTAGAGATTCATCTTTCTGAAAAATGAGTCCTTAATTTAATTGGTGTTTGACACTGTGATGACTTAAATTTGCAATCAAAGAATTTACTTGAAATGGATTGGAAACAGGATGTCAGCACAGCAATCATCGTGTCTTAGAATAACTGACTTCTCAGATGCAAGGCAAGTGGATTATTGAAATTTCAAATATGCTTGTGTTTTAAGCGTATTCTAGGTTATAAAATAATAACTAAACATATATTGATATATGTTACCCTTCTTCCTGAATTGAAATGTCAGTGATAGAATTTAAGTGCCACTTCACAAAAGCATATAAAAAACATACGAGTGGGCCAGCTCAGAATCTGACAATGTTAAGAAGGACATAGTGTGAGCATAATATAAAATTGCATTTCTACATTCAGCTAGTGACAGAGGATTTTTTAAGTGATGTATTTTTAAACATCTTAGGATATTATTAGAGTTTATAAAATATGCCCACACATTATTAAAAGTAAATTTTGAGGGAAAAGCATCCAATGGCATAGAAACAAAGACTGTTACCATTTGTGTGCAATTTAAATTATCTTACCTTGTAAAATCAACTGAATTTCTTTATATTTTCTTAAATAAACGATGTAATATTTCCCCTCAAGAATGAATTAAACATTCTCAATGCACATCCTGAATAAGCATAGCTATTAAAACCTTAAGGATGTATAAAGTGTGTTTGTAGCTACTGTATAAGACCCATGTGTATCATCTATCATAACCCAGATTAATAATCCAACTGCCATTTTAAATTTTTATCACAATTGACAATACCTATATTTTAACATCCTTGGAAGTAAGGCTGGTTAGACTGCATCTTATGTATTTTGGACTTGTAGTCAGGAGGGACCAATCCCTGGAGAAGGACATCATGTTTGGAGAGTGGTGGGTCAATGAAAAAAAGGAAAACCCTCTACCAGATGGACTGACACAGTGTCTGCAACCGTGTGCTTAAACATAAATAAGATTGTGTGCCTGGCATAGAATTGAGGAATGTTTCCATATGCTATACATAGGGTCGCTATGAGTTGGACCCGACTTGAGGGCACCTAACAACAACATATTTTTAACATCATTAGATAGAAGGTTTAACAGAACTTTCATATGTCATTGCTATTGTAGGATATAATTCTGGTTTCTCCATTTATCAAATTTAATGATTAAATTGAGGATTCTAAAACATGATGAAATATTGGTGTCCTTCATTGATTATTTAGTAAATTATTATTACAGCACTGGAATTGACATAACTGTGACAAGTGCATCAGGGTTTCTTCATCCCAATTCTCTGGACATTTCAGCTGATACCTGCCTTGTGAAGGTGATGACCTGTGTGTAACGAGCACCTCCGGCTTCTGTACATTGTACACCAGGAGAAACAGACTCTCTAGTTGTTACAATCAAAAATGCCTTCCGCTACAGGGGATAAAACCTTCTCCAGTGGAAAACTATGCATTTATGTAGTAATACTAATAATAGCTGGGAGAATAAAGGGGATCATCCATTTTAAGTTTTTTAACGTTATATTGGTTCTTTCCCTGGAAGATCTATAAATTAAATTAATTGTTGAAATTTCATTATAACAGTAACTCAGGGTGAAGAATTATTTAATGTAGAATTACAGATGAGTGTCCATAGTTCTATTTGTAAAGGTAATAAAATTTTATCTGGGCACTGCTCTTCAGGTTGGAGAACCCCTAATTGTGGCTTATCACTCTTCATGATTTTTTTTTTCTGTACTAGGGGTTGAACCCAGGGCCTTGCACCTGCGTGCTCTGCAAGTGCTGGACCACTGAGCTGTGCCCCCAGAACTTTTTTTGAGACAGGGTCTCTCAAAGTTACGCAAACTTCCTTTGGTCTCGAACTTGCGATCCTCCTGCCTCCACTTCCCAAGCCGCTGGGATTACAGGCGTGCACCACCACGCCTGGCCCACTCTTCATGATTTTATAGTATTTACTTTCCATCTTCTCATCACAATGTCTCCAAGGTACACAAGGTGGGAAACCATGTGTTTAAATATCTGTTTGGTCATAAACTTTGAATTGAATGATTCTGTAACTTTGATGTAACATTTTTCTGAGCTGTTCTAAAATATGTAAGTTTATATTCTTTTCAATAGAGCTATTATTCTCTTCCTTTCAGAAATTAAACCTTGATGATAAAGTAATAATTCCTTCACATTTGGAGACACGTGTTAACTATGATCACCTCCTCCATTAGGAAGTGAGCGTCTGAAAGGCAGAGGTGGGAAGTGAATACGTACCCATCTTTGTATCTGTCTTTCCCAACGCCTTCTCGCCTCAGCCTATTTTTCTCATTTTAGGTCATTCTTACATTAGGATTCATCTCTTTTGTGCATAGAATAGATTACTTTAATGCAGAAAAATGATAGAAACACTATGTGTGGACGAAAGCCAATTATCCTCTAATTTCATTTAATAATAATGGTAATATAATTCTATGTGTCTCTGAATCTATTATTTGGTAACAACAGAGGTATTAATCTAAATACAGCATTATAAATGGAAAAATTTCAAGGACTGAATTTAGTATTTAACAATACATAAAGGGATAATAGTTTATTGTGGAACATGTCCTTCTTTTGGCAATATGGTTTTGGAAGTATTAGCATATAATTAGACATAATATAAGAGGTTATTTATAAATTTGTACTTGATTAGTAATATAAGTGTGCTGTATACTGGGATACTTGTATATAGATGACTTTTGATATTACTGTGTTCGGGAGAAACATTGTTAATTCTTCCTTACTCCTGATTGTTTTAAAGTAGTGCTTACCTTTAAGAATCACTGGTGGTTAGTCTCCTATATGGATCTCCCATTAGCATCATCTCAAAATGATAACTTGCTATTGGTGAAATATCTCCATTCATATTCACTCTCTGTACAATATTTCCAAATATTCGGTTGGATGGACTAAAGTTCAGCTTGGCTTCTTTTTATGGATGTAACATGTTCATCATTGGAAAATGGCTACTTTTCTGTAAATGGCCCCTAACCAGAAGAGTTGAGCAAAAAAATATAAATTTAATCTTCTCAATTCTTTTATTTCTTAGAATTAATATTTGGTTTCCTTAATATGTTGTATTAAAGCACAATATAAGTATTTTGCATATTCTGTGTGAAATATGTATGGAGTGAGCAGAGCATTCTAAATTATAACATATTTGTCAGAAAAAAATGTTCTTTGGTACACAAGGAACAAGTAAGAACTCTACTGTATATTATGTAATTAAACAAAACTAAGGAGTAAAAATCTCTTGTATATGAATGTGATCATTGTTTAGGTCACCTGAATAATTCTGATCAAACCCTAGTTTTGAAAAATGTTACATCTCAGTGGGACCTTGTTCTTCCTTGATAAAATAACACTGACTTAAATTACACTTTGAAAAATATAGTTCAGAATATGCCATTTTAATCTGCTATTATTTAAAAGAGCTTCATGTCACACACACACACACACACACATATATATATATATATATATACACATACATATATATTTTTTTGTGTTAGCTTTTCAATTCTGGTTTATTTTCAGTTTTTGTTATGCTAATTAGTTTGCTATTTATATGTTCTTTTCTTATTTTGTTTCATATTCTTTCAAGCATTATTTAACTTCCAGCAGAAAATGTTATATTCCCAAACATCTCATTCTTCATATTACTTTTCATTTCTTATGATGTAAATTACAGCAAATTATTTAACTTTAAAAATTATTATTAGCAATATTATTAATTATTAAATTAATTAATTATGTAATTTTATTTCATCTAAGATATCTACCATGAATGAATTTTTAATTCTCTTACTTTTGTTAAAAGAGATAACAATCTTGAGACAAGGTCTAGTTAAGTTACACAGACTGTCTCTGGCCTCAAGCCTGTGATCATCCTGCCTCACCCTCAAAAACTGCTGGGATTACAGGCATATAAATTACCTTTCTTTCTGAATTGAAATATCAGTGCTAGAATTTAAGTGCCACTTCACAACAGCATGTTAAAAACATACTGGTGACCCCATTCAAAAGTCTGACAAGGATAAGAAGGACAGAGTGAGCAGGAACATATCACACTTTGAATTATGTCAGAGATGGTTTCAGATTGACTTTCTGTTTATATAGGGCAACTATGAAAGATAATTGCAGTGTACAGTTAAAATACTTAGGAAAGATCACACATACATATGATAACATTTATTATCTTCAGGGGCAAATAGTATCTCCAGGTTTGTGGTATTAATGAAGGTAAGAGAAAACTCCTCCAGTTATTCTGGTACTACTCAATATCTGTGCACATGAATATTACCCAAATTCCTATGTTTATATCAAAATTACATTATTTTATTGTACATCACTTGATGAGGAACAAAATTGGAATATTGTACATGCATGGGAAAACAAAACTGGACCAAAGTGTGTATGATATATAAATGGACTAGGAGATCCCATCAAGTTGCATCTTTAGTGAAAAAGGAACTATAAAGAGTTAGACTGAGACAGAAAACTTGTAGTGGTCTTTGATCAAAAATTTTTGAGAATCTCAAGATGATGACAGTAGAACAATAACCCAGGCTTGGCCTATTGTGAGCATGGTGTCCTGTGTGATTGCAACATTCCTGTGCCCATGAAGCCACCCTAAATTAGATGACGACTACCAGAGAAGTAGGAAGAACATTGGAGAGAGTGGGTTAGATTAAACACAGTTAAAAAGCATCCAGGTTAGTTATTTCAACTCAAATGAAGCTCCCTAGGAATATAAAAGTTGATTAGGGTATCATATATTATAAAGTACACACATTGCTAAGGAAGTGGTTGGTTTTATTCTGCTCACTTTAGAGTGTGAAAGGGAAAGAAAAAAACCTTTCATTGATGTATCCAGAATACTGCTTCCTGAAGTTAACATTTCCTCCATCGTAAGGTTCTTGTAAAGCCTCGTCGCAGAAAAGAAAGTTTGAAACCATCATATAACTGTGAAGATAGTATTTTTAAAAAACACAAAGCAACCTTAAGTAGAAAAAAAGAGTTCTCACAGAACAATGGAAGAAAATGCTCTATATATTGATATATCTGGAAAAACAAAGTTTTTGTGTTTTGTTTTTGTTTTTGTTCTCTGAGTGGCACTGAAGCAAACCAATGAGCCAATAAAAATGTAGAGAATAATTTGTTGCTGTAAGTGGAAATACTATCAAATTCTAATACAAAGTTTAAAACTAGAAAAAAAAAAGGCCTTCAAGAGATATCAGAGACTGTGACATACTTGAAATGCCTACCTAGCTATTCCATATCTAAGAAGCAGTAAGGAAGAAATCATCACATACATATGAATGGATTAAAGCTTTTCCAGTGCCCATAACAGAAGTCATTATAGTGAGTGAATAAAAGTTAATAATAGAGTACTTAATGGAGACCTTATTGTTATGCATGAAAAGGTCACCAGAAGGTCTGTTATTAAAAAGGAACCTAACTTAGAGACACTGGAACCAAAGAGATGCAAAGGGAAGCAGAATTTTATCAATGAATTAACCAGTGCATAGTTAGTTTTTGAAAAAAGTTGCTTAAAATCAACATCTAATTTGGTTCCCTTGATTGTATTTTGATTGTATTGTTAAGTATATTATGGCCATTCTATATTTAATTTCCCTTAGGCTATTCCATGAACTGTAGTTTATTTTCTAAATATTTGGAGATTTAGAGGAAAGAAGATTTAGAGGAAACATATACCTCCTGAGGATACAAAACAGTAATTTAACATTCTATAAAACAGGCAAAGCATAAAAAAGTTTCCTTCAATCAATCCTGATATTCCTCAACTTTGAGAACAGCAGATTGTTCCTCTTGATGTGAGGTGTCATTGTGCAGCCCCCTTATGTTTTCATTTGAAGAAAATGTGCTACAAATGCTGCTTGATGTGATCTGATGACTATCTTTAGAAGTTTAAGTAAACGATAAGCACGTGTAGAGGTAGGGACTGGGGTTTAGCTCAGTTGGCAGAGCATACGAGGACCCAGGTTCAATCCCCAGCACCACAAAAATGGGAGGAGGATGCAGCAGTCCACTCCCAAAAACAATCCCCAAACAGTCAGCCATTGAAAACCCTATGAGGGTTGCTGTGAGTCGGACTCAACTCAATGGCATCTAACAATAACAATGTAGAGGTATAGTAGACAGGACATTCGATGGATAATGGAAATTATGGCTCTGATCTTTACTTTGCATGCTCAGAATTTTTAATATGACTGCTTACTTTACTTTTTTTCTGATTATTTTGTGTTATTCTGAAAAGAAATGTAATAACCGTAAAATAAGTAGGTAACAATTTAAATCTGTATCAGCTCATAGGAGAGGGCTCTGAGGGAAATTACCAATCACGAAACTTATTCTTATTATCTAGGTCACTATGAAACATTCTATGTATGTGTATATGTACATTGCTGTTGTTAGGTGCTGCTGAGTTGGGTCTAAATTATAGTGACCCTATATACAACAGAGGGAGAAGGACCTGGCACCCGACTCCCAAAAATCAATCTGCCATTGAAAACCCTATGAATAGCAGAGAAGCACTGACAATAGTGTTTCAGCTGTTGTGTGTAGGGTCACTATGAGTGGGACACTGACTCGATGGAACCTAACAACAACAACATATACAACAGAATGAAACGCTCCCCAACACTGTTCCATGCCCTACACTATGTCAGAGCTTCTCTGCTCTTCACAGAGTTTTCAAAGATTGTGTCAGGATTGTTTTGGATGTGGGCTGTCATGCCAGATCCTTTCCCATTTTTGCTATGCTGGGGATCAAACCCAGGGCCTGAGAGAATACAGAGGAAACACTCTACCAACTTAACTAAACCTCAGCCCAGGTATATATACACACATATGTATATATGTGGAGCAAATATAGAATGTATCTTAACAGTTCAGTTTATAGCATTTAGATTTGTATACATACGTTGTTGCTGTTAAGTGCCGAGTCAGGTCCTACTCATAACAACCCTATGTGCAACAGAAGGAAACCCTCCCCAACACTGTGCTGTGCACATGTTCTTTTATGTTTGAACTCATTGCTGTGGCGACTGTCTCTTCTCATTTTGAATCATGCCATATCAGCAAAAGGACATTCCAAGGACTTTACTCCATTCCCATCATTTAAGTTGACTATTTCAAGGAAGAAACACTTTCTTAGTCATCTTTTGAATCCTTCCAGCCTGGGGGCTTCAATTTCCAGCAATATATTTGACAGTGCTTCTCTGTTAGTCATTGGGTGTTTAATGGCTAATTGTTTCAAGTGGGTTGTCAGTAGTCTGGTTTGGTCTGCAACCTCAACTGAAACCTGTCCATCATGGGTAGCCCTGCCGGTATCTGAAATACTGGTAGCATAGCTTCCAGTATTACAGCAACACGCAAGCCCCCACAGCACGACAAGCTGACAGACATGTGAGGGATATACATCACATATGAAACTCTGTTCAGTGTCTATGCCATATACAGATTAGGAGAGAACCTGGCCCTGTACCTCCAATATATAATGGTCAGTCACAGAGTTGTTGTTGTTGTTAGGTGCCGGCGAGTTGGTATCCAACTCATAGCGACCCTCATAGGGTTTTCAATGACCAGTCATAGAGAGGATGGCTTAAACAATCTCTGTCATGTGAACAAGTGGATAATCTAAGACATTTAGCAGTCATTAATCTAGAAGAAGTTTGAAATTGTCCAAGAGAAAATGTAAGGCTTCTGTTTTAGTTCTACTCCTTGTAATTTCAGTGTGCTCCACCACACAGCTGAAGAAGACAGATTGTTATGTCTTGCTTGACTTTCTCACATTGATGGCTGACCACAGAAAATTGAGAGCTAAAGGGCAGCTTACTTTTAGAATAGTCACTGTCTTTTTTTAAGGTTATCACGTTTCTGTGTGACTTGTCCCTTATGTTAGGTCTAAAAGAATATTACGTACCACTTAAATACAACAAATTTCGTGTTATTGTTAGGTACCATTGAGTTGGTATCCAACTCATAGCAACCCTATGTACAACAGACAAAACAGTATTGTTGTGCTTCTCTGCTATTCATACAGTTTTCAACAGCTGATTGTTTTGGGGGAGTGGCTTGCCAGGTCCTTCTCCCAAAATAAATTTCTTAAAAGAGAGTATTACCTGTATATCTTTCATTCTTTCACTTATTTGATCTTTGTCCATAGTCTGTCTGAATTTGAAAATCATTTCTTACTGGAGATGAGTTGAATTTTTCAGTGTAGGATGTCCAGAGATTTTTTAATTTTCCATATTCCTTTCGTACCTTCTTTCTTTTCAATTTTCTTTTACTTTTCCTTCCTTCCTTCCTTCCTTCCTTCCTTCCTTCCTTGCTCTCTCTCTTCCTTTCTTTCTCTTTCCCTCTCTCCCCTCCTTCTCTCCCTTCCTTCCTTCCTTCCTCCCTTCTTTCCTTCCTTGCTTCCTTCTGTCATACTTGGGGCCTTGAACCCAGAGTCTTGTACATGCTTTGCAAGTGTGCTACCAATAAGCTCAGCATCCTCAGCAGCCCAGTTTTTCTTTCCTCTTCTTTTCCTTTCTTTTCTTTTCCTTCCTTTCTTTCTTTCTTTCTTTCATTCTTTCTTTCTTTTTTTTTGCGACAGGATCTCACTAAGTTATGCAGTTTGCCTCTAGCCTCAAATCTGTGATCCTCCTTTCTCAGCCCCCCAAGTCACTGGAATTACAGAAGTGGGTCAGCACACCCAGTGCTACTTTCAGACAGATTATTGTACTGTTTTTTCTCACCTCTTTTATTTCTTCTGGTTGTTGTTGTTAGGTGCCATCGAGTCGGTATCCGACTCATAGCGACCCTCTGTACAACAGGGGAAACACTATTGTCAGTGCTTCTCTGCTGTTCATAGGGTTTTCAATGGCAGATTGATTTTTGGGAGGGGGTTGCCAGGTCCTTCTCCCAAGCCTACAGCTTCTGGTGTTCCCAGGCGGTCTCCCATCCAGGTACTA